>CAVNYN010201532.1:0-143066 GCA_963692815.1 Nyctanthes arbor-tristis
CTTGTATGCGTAGGTGGGGGTAGATGGTGGTGGAGACTTGTAGAGGTATGTTGGTGAAGGTGGTGGAGGAGACTTGTATGCGTAGGTGGGGGTAGATGGTGGTGGAGACTTGTATAGATAGGTGGGCGTTGGTGGTGGCGGAGGAGACTTGTATGCGTAGGTGGGGGTAGATGGTGGTGGAGACTTGTAGAGGTATGTTGGTGAAGGTGGTGGTGGAGACTTGTATAGATAGGTGGGCGTTGGTGGTGGCGGAGGAGACTTGTATGCGTAGGTGGGGGTAGATGGTGGTGGAGACTTGTAGAGGTATGTTGGTGAAGGTGGTGGTGGAGACTTGTATAGATAGGTGGGCGTTGGTGGTGGCGGAGGAGACTTGTATGCGTAGGTGGGGGTAGATGGTGGTGGAGACTTGTAGAGGTATGTTGGTGAAGGTGGTGGTGGAGACTTGTATAGATAGGTGGGCGTTGGTGGTGGCGGAGGAGACTTGTATGCGTAGGTGGGGGTAGATGGTGGTGGAGACTTGTAGAGGTATGTTGGTGAAGGTGGTGGTGGAGACTTGTATAGATAGGTGGGCGTTGGTGGTGGCGGAGGAGACTTGTATGCGTAGGTGGGGGTAGATGGTGGTGGAGACTTGTAGAGGTATGTTGGTGAAGGTGGTGGTGGAGACTTGTATAGATAGGTGGGCGTTGGTGGTGGCGGAGGAGACTTGTATGCGTAGGTGGGGGTAGATGGTGGTGGAGACTTGTAGAGGTATGTTGGTGAAGGTGGTGGTGGAGACTTGTATAGATAGGTGGGCGTTGGTGGTGGCGGAGGAGACTTGTATGCGTAGGTGGGGGTAGATGGTGGTGGAGACTTGTAGAGGTATGTTGGTGAAGGTGGTGGTGGAGAATTGTATAGATAGGTGGGCGTTGGTGGTGGCGGAGACTTGTATAGATAGGTGAGCGTTGGTGGTGGCGGAGACTTATATACGTAAGTTGGTGTTGGAGGTGACGGAGACTTGTATACATATGTAGGGGTTGTTGGTGGCGGAGACTTGTATACATTGGTAGGTGTTGGTGGTGGTGGAGACTTGTACTCATAGGTTGATGTAGGTGGTAGAGGAGACTTGTACACATAAGCAGGTGTTGGTGGTGGAGGTGAGATATAGTAGTAAGGAGATGGGGTTGGCTTTGGCTTGTGACATTCCTCATATGAAGTCTTTGGAGCATAAGCAAATGGTTTAGCATAAAGCACAACTTCATACTTGTCTTTGGATTTCACTTTGAGTTGGGCACCTTTGTTTCCCTAATGATAATTAGTTGGAATGTTGCATTTTGATCCCTTTGGTGGTGAATGAAGCTTAGCTTTGCATGCCTTTGCCCCATATTTGCCATATTCTAATCCTTCAACTGTAATACTGTATTTTCCATTGTTTTTAGTCTTCCCAAATGCTACAATTTTCTTGTCACCAACCTTACATGTCACTTCCACAACAGCACCTGTTTCATTTGCACAAAAATTATATTAATTTGAAAATTAATCTGTTTAATTGAATAAATAATTAATTACGAGTATAATATTATTTTTATGCAAATCATAATTATTTAAATAAATTTTTCTGAAGTAATTCTCATTAAGACAAGATTAAATATAATTATTTATTATTAGCCCCTACTTTTTAACAAGCGGATGACACATATTTTGATAAACAACTAAAATGTAGCAATAAGGGGAAAATGTAGTGATACAACCGGAGGTTTGTCTTGTTCTTTTCTTCTTCTTTTTTTAATTTTTTTATTTATTCCATTTAAGCGGAGATTTTTTCATTCATTAATTATTACATTAATAATTGGCTAATACTTAGTTATATTTGAAAATTGAAAATGTAATGGAAATAAAATCATATCATTGTACTTAGCAAAGTTTGAAAAAAAAAAAATCACATTCAATGTAACTAAAAAATTTACAATTTATCATAATATTAATAGGCATGAAAAAAATTAATGTCAATCTATAATTCGAAGTGTGTGCAAGTATATATCTAAATATTCCTTTTTCTTTTTAAAGGATGGGGGGCGGGGGTTCAAATTCCATCCATTCATATGTGAAATTGAATTGATATAATTATAAACAGAAAATTATTGAAGCATGCATATGACTATATGAGTAATAATAAAAGGAAATTTACAGGATAATAAGAATATTTACCTTCCAGGTGTTTCATGTCCAGTCATAGCATTTGAAACAATAGACTTTGCCTACTACCTTCACAACTAAAGGATGATGGGGAGGATGATAGGGAGTTGGTGGTGGTGGAGAAGTGTAGTAATATGGTGGCTGTGTAGACTTTGGGGGTGGTGGAGGAGATGTGTAATAGTATGGAGTTGGTGGTGACTTTATCGGTGGTGGTGGAGAAGCATAATAGTATGGTGGGGGAGACTTCTTTGGTGGCTGCGACGACACATAATAGTATGGAGGAGGTGGTGACTTCTTTGGTGGTGGTGGAGAAGCAAAATAGTATGTTGGCGGTGGAGATTTCATTGGTGGTGGAGGAGGAGATTTGTAATAGATGGTGGTGGTGGGGACTTAACTGGGGGTGGGGGAGACACGTAATAGTATGGAGGATGTGGTGACTTCACCGGTGGTGGGGGAGAAGTGTAGTGGTATGGTGGTGGTGGAGACTTCACTGGGGGTGGTGGAGAAGTGTAATGGTATGGTGGAGGTGGTGCGGGAGATGGTGGTGGGGGTGACTTATAGATATAAGGAGATGGTGGGGATGGAGAAGGTGGGGGTGGTGATTTGTAAAGATAAGGAGGTGGTAGGGATGGAGAGGATGGCGGGGGAGACTTGTATACATATGGAGGTGGTGGTGACGGGAAAGGAGGTGGTGGTGATGGCGAGGGTGGCGGAGGTGATTTGTATAGATAAGGAGGTGGTGGGGATGGTGCAGGTGGAGGGGGAGACTTGTACACATATGGAGGTGGTGGTGATAGAGAAGGAGGTGGAGGGGACTTGTACACATAAGGTGGAGGGGGTGATGGAGAAGGAGGTGGAGGCGATTTGTACACATAAGGTGGTGGTGGTGATGGCGAGGGTGGAGGAGGAGACTTATACACATAAGGCGGTGGTGGAGAAGGAGATGGTGGTGGCGGTGATTTGTACACATATGGCGGTGGTGGAGATGGAGATGGTGGTGGAGGAGACTTGTACTTATATGGAGGTGGTGGTGGAGATGAATAAACATATGGATCACCTGAAACAACATTAGCAATTGCCAAAATAGCCAATGCCATTAATAATTGTGGCAACACACGACCCCTGACGGGGCCGCCACCTCGTGTCATCATTTCTTCAACTAAAATTTCACCTATTCCGGCTAACTTCCGACTATGTTGGTGCTCCTTCTCTCTAAGAAAAGAGTGCAAGATAGAGCTGTGATGGAAGGTGATGGCTTGGGCTGTTCAATAGCTCCTCTATATATATATATATAGCAAATGGTAATGAGAAACAGTCATTAAATGAGAGTTGTCAATTAGTGACCAATTCAAATCAAATAGGTTTGAGGGTAATTTTCTATAAATAAAAATCATCAACAGCTGGAAAAATAAAATTTATTAATTCCATGTTCAATCCACTGTGGTTTTCTAAATGTATCTACTAATTTATGTTAAGAACAAGTCCCCTAAATTTGATGACCCACAAAACATGTTTCTATTTTAAGAACAAGTGTTATTATAATGAATTGAAAGTCAAAGGGTTCATTTCTGTTTTTGTTAATCATGGAATTCTTTTGGTCGCAAGCATGTTTGTAGAAAGCAAGATTCTAATTTTTTTATAATACCCCACACCATAGACTTAAGTAAAGAAATTTTTTTAGAACAAACTCCTATAAAGGAGATTCGAACATGTGAGCTCTAAGTCACATAGAGACAGACATAAATTGCTGGATCACTCGATCACCTAAACTTAATCGGCATCTTTTTGGGCTTTGAGAGAGAGAGAGAGAGACTTGGGGATTTAAGAATCCCAAATTGTAAGGCAATGCTTTACTTAATGGCACCACTACTCCACTCGACTTTTTGATTTTTTCTTTTATATTTTATTTTACCAATTAAATTAGACATAATATTTTGTAGAAGTGCATGTGATTTCTCATCAATTATGAGAAGTGCATGTGGAAAAAATTAATTATTCTTGCATCCTTTTTGCTTTTATTTTGACTGACACATTATGACATTAATTAATAAAAGATATATGCAAAAAAGGGCAAAAAGTAAACAATTTTCCATAATTTCCTGACAATCCAAGAAATAATACTAATAATAAAAAAACTACAAAAACCTCGATAAGTTAATACTGTTAGGACCAATGAAAATTATTATTTTAGAAGAGTTATTAATGTATCGTGTATTAATTTAGTTTATCGACATGAGTTGGGAAGTAAGAATTTTATTATTTAATTGAGCTTGTTAATTTATTGAGGCTTTACTAAATACAGAGAAACCATATTATAAATTAATTTGCTAATTTTAATTAATTAATTACTAATTTAATTCAAACTGGTATACAAACACAAGAGACCCACTCACCCTTTTTCCTCAAGTTGAAGATCGGAACATGCTCAAGCTGTATAAGAATAGTCAGCTACTTGAAATCGTGTACTTTCAAATTTTAAATTCCACCCTATGTCAACTGGATCCAGTCTTCATCTAAATAAGTAAATAAATAAAATTAATTTCAAAATGAGAAATAAATCGACCATAACTAAAGTTGTAGAATTAAGAGTTTACATACAGACTTCGGATATTTATTATTTAATTTTAATTTGATAACTAGAAAAGATTGAATTAAATCAAACGATTATGGGTATCATTTCATGATGGGGTGTTTGATTTAGATTTTGGAGAATTTATTTCGTGAAAACACGATTTTTTAAAGAGAGTGTGTGGTTGAAAAATAAAGAAAATTTGTGAATCTATATGTAATATTAGTTTAATGACTAAATGCGTGGTAAACAACGATTTTAATTAGGAAGGTGTGATTTTGAAGACTCTAATCAAACAATTACTAATCACTTCACTTCACTATCACTAATCACTAATTAACACATAAAGATGCGGATGAAGTATTCAACGGGATTTGTTCTAGTGGTAGCACATTTTTAGGATATCTGATTCGAGTTAACGTCACCACCCTTATAATACCCAAACTAAAATTCTCACCCGTGCATTCACAGAAATAACAACAATAATAAGAAATTTCAATGGTAACATATACAAATTGAAGTAGTTAATCTCTATCAATTAGTACACGTTAAAAATAAATAATGTAAACAAGTACATATTAGCAATAATTTAAATGATAAGTTGCCCAATCACTATTAGAAAATGTGCAATTGGTAACGGCAATTTCCATTGCTAAACGGGCCAATTTCGTGTCTAAAGCTTTATTAGTAACGGAAAAGTTTTGATACTAAAACCATCACTAATTCCATCGTAGCTAATTTAGAAACAGAACAAAATTACGTTACTAATTAGAAATGGAACTTTCTATTACTAATTAGTAACGTAAAAACCTTCTGATACTAATTAGCATCATGTTAGGCCGTTAGTAAATTACCAACAGATAAAAGAGTTACTAAGTAACAACAAATATTTGTGGCTAATTCTATTACTAATCGTAGACTAGAATTTAAAAAATAAATTTTTCTATAACCTGACCTGACCTACAAGGCCCAATGCAATCCGTAAAGGCCCAACCCCTCGACCAGCGAAAATTAATTTCCTTTATGCTGAAATAGGGATTCAAACTTGGGACCTAGTGGTTGGGGAGTGAAGTCCCAACCGCTAGACTACCATATATATTTGTTAACATTTTGCCCCATAATTTATATAAAGTATGTCATAATAATTTTGCCAATCTTAAAAATATCGAATTTTCCTTTTCAAATATTGGGGCTTTTTAATATTTTTTTCCAATTACTTTTGTGATATTGACAACGTACACCAAAACATCATATGTTTCTCTCTAAATAATGTTTTTCTACTAATTGAAACGAGTGTGCCCTTCAAAAACTTCTTGATTTCAAATACATATGTTGTCTATCTATATATGCTACTTTGCGAGAAAAAAATTTTAACAAAAGTTTCAGATTTTTTTTAAAAATTTTAAGTGAAACAATTATGAAGTTTTTCGCTCTTCGAGAAATTAGTAAGAGCAAGGTCCGTTATGAATAACCACGGTCGATAATCTTTTCAAATAGCAACCGATTAGAAACGGATTATTACCAATCAACCTAGTTTCATTCCTGATTCCATTGGTAACTTTAAGTATACATTTAGAAAAATATGAAAAAGAATATATGTTACTAAGTTGTTAGTAATCCGTTGTTAATAGTGACAAATGGTTTTCGTTAGTATTCAGTAACAAATTAGCAATGAAAAAGTAGCAACAGAAATGATTCCGTTACTAATTCTGTGGCTATGAGTGCTCCATTACTAATCCGTTGTTAATATTAACAAATTACTTCCGTTACTATTCAATAACAGATTAGTTATGAAAAAGTAGCAACAGAAATGATTCCGTTACTAATTTCATATTTATGCCCGATCCGTTACTAACCCGTTATTATTCTGTTACTAATAATAATAAATTGTTTCTGTTATTAAAATTTTGTTACTAATTGCAGACTTTATAGTAGTGAATTTAATGTTCTTTGAAAGTATAGAACTTCATGCAATCCAAAATATTACTATCAATTCTTTGTCCATTAATTCCAAACACCTATGACATCATAATATTTGTTATAAAACCCAAATTATCTGTAATAATTACAAAGTCTACAAAGTCATGCGTATAAAGAATATCTATCAAAGTTAATTATACTCATCAAATTAAGAGAGCAATACACAACAACCAATAGATCACCTATTCAATTTGATAGTGATATCATTTTCAAAAAGAATAAAAGATAAATAAAAAATAAATTTGAAGTCATCCTACTCGAGCTTTGACAGAGTACATAACATTTAAGTTGTCATAAATACTATTAACCCTTCATAATTTTTGGAAAACAAATATCCTGCAATTAGGACAAAAAGTTGGTAGTACGAATGTCGAAAATTAAAATATACAGAACACAACATAGACATGATTCTCTACCATTTAAGGCTTTAAAATGTAAATGGTAGTATGATGTTAGAAGGAGTCAAACTCCAATTTATACACAAAAAAAAAAGTGCCTTTATTAATATAATATCTGATTTTTCATAATGGTTCCATTTTCAAATTATATTGTTAGTTTGAAAATGCTTAGAAAATATAACAATGGAAGCAGCCATATACGGCGTAAGTTCTATACATTGGCCTATAAGGAAACATTAATTTTGTCTTATTAGCATTTTAGTTCTCATGATTGATCACAATCAATTCTCTATCGGTTGAAGCTAGTGTTCAAACTTGATCTCAGGTAGTAATGGTACTAAGATCCTGTCGTAGTCGACTACAACCCTACTTTTATCCGCAGTTGTATTCTTCATTGCAAAACTCTATCGAGCTCCTTCCCAAATTCCTTGTCCATGTTGTTGGTTCCTACCTAAATCAGGACTAATATGCTATGAATTAGACAAACCCAAAACACATAACATTTTCAAAATTAACAAAATAATCAGAATTTTAGTGTTAATAAGACAATTAGAAATCTCATAAAATTCATAAAATTATTCTAAAAAAATTACAATATTGATCTCATAGTCTTGCTAATTACTAAAAACAATGTATAATCGTCCATTAAGTGAAATTTGTTTTGATTTTTTTTTTTCATTTTCCTACATGTTTGTGTGAGTTTTTTACAATTTATCTTCCTAAAGAGACCGTGTTTATATGAATATAGGAACAATAAAGTTGGTCTCAATTCATGTAATTAATTAATCGCAATTTCAGCAATTGAATAATCAATACGATTAAAAAAGGAAGAGAGAAGAATTTAAGGGCGTTTATTTTGGCAAAAATGAAAAATGAAGGATATAACCAATATAATTAAAAAGCCTTAAAAAAGGGGAAAATTTTTAACAGATGATGTAAACCATAACGTCATCAGTTCTCTTAAGGTGCCAGACAATTGGAGGGAAAATATATAACATACACCTTTTTTTTGTGAAAGAATATACCAGACACCTTATTCCTATTATATATATTTATATATATAATTATTATTATTATTATTATTATTATTATTATTATGCTATAAAAATGTATGGATGGAAAAAAAATCTTTTGATTTTCCATTTTGGCCGTATATACTTTCTCTAATTTATTATTTTCCATGAACCTATTAATTAATTAAAAAAATCTTTTCATTTTTTTACTAATCTCTCTCTCTCTCTCTCTCTCTATATATATATATATATATATATATAAGGAAATTAGTCAGCGGTACCTTTGCACTGCAGTTTTCCCACCAAATGTTTGTTAAGAACATCTCCATTGCAAATATCTAGTTTTGGGGTGACGTGGATGAGAAATATAGACAATAAAATTTACAAATTTCAATTTTTTCTCTCTTCTTTTATTTCTTTCTTACCTTTTCTCTTTTTATTTTCCATGGTTTCTTCACAATTTCCTTAACAGTTTCTACAGCTAGACGTTCTCAAAGACATTGTGAAAAAAATAGAAAATAAAGAGATGAAAAGATAAGAAAGAAGTGAAAGAAGAAAGAAAAATTTGAAGTTTGTAAATTTTGTGTCTATCTCTCTCTTCCACGTCACCCCAAGATTAGATATTTTCATTGGAGATGCTCTAATAGGGTCTTTTTCAAGATTTTACTTCCTATTGTGGTATTTTGTATCATATTCTATAATTTTCAATTTTTAAAAAATATTTTATTATTCTCTTCTGCCTTCTCCATTTCTCTAATCATGCATATTATCTTAATTTTTTTTCTTTTTGTACTTAAAAAATCTTTTTTTGAATTTAAATTAGTTTTACTTACATTTTTTTAGTATATGAATAATTGTGTACTTGTACTGTTGCCTGGCGTATTTTTTATTTTATTTCACGAGCACAAACCTGAACATCTAAACTTCAACTGACTTTCAAATTTTGATTTGATGTTGATTGTATGTTTTAATTTCATATCTTTCACGTCTATGGATAATTAATTTATGGACAATTAATTTCAAGCCTTTCTTTTTTGTTTCTTAATCAAATCAAGCCATGATTATTTTTTTTCGTAAACTTTTTTTTTTTTTGGTTAATTGTGAGAATATCATCAAGCGGTATGATAAAATGTCAAGACCTTGTAGTCTGATGACATCCTAGTTAGGTTCTTAAACCCTTAGTCAATGGTTCGATTCCTCACCCTTTCAATTCCCTCTATATCAAAAAAGCGGTATGATAAAATTAATTTCATAAATAAAATGATAGAGTATGATAATGTATGAGATTCACAATTCAATTTAATAATTAATAGATAATTATCATCATTCAATTACTTAATTTTTTTTTTTTTTTTTTTGCAAACTACATTTTTTGTTAATTATGACAATATCATCAAGGGGCATAACAAAATTAATTTCATAAATAAAATGGTAGAGTATGAAAATGGATGAGCTTCACAGTTCAATTTAATATTTAATAGATAATTATCATCATTCAATTGCTTAAATTATGGATAAATTTGATTATCCAATTGTCTAACCAGTAGATAAGTGTTCACATGCTTAAAGTTGTAGTTTTTTTTTAAATTTTGTTTTTATACAAGGAGCTATAGGGAAGAGAGAAATTTAGAGAGAAGCATGTGTGGTTCAAACTTGGAACCTCTGACCCAAAATTTGAGCATCTTAGCCATTAGAGAACAATTCGAACAACAAATTTCTAGTTTACAATTAATAGAAATTAAACATATATATCATTAGTTTAAATTAATTGAAAATTATAACTGTAATTTTTTTCTTAATTTTTCCAGGTATGAATGTTAATAACTACGACTAATTTTTCTTAAAAAAATATATGACTGCTTTGATGTATTATTAAGTTATATTATTTTCATGTTTTCTGGCTTTATGGGTTTCAAATATTGTTAGATATTGCCTAACTAACAATTATTTTGTACAATGTCATTTATCTAAAATAGTGCCTAAAAAATAAAATAATATTTATTTCCGTTAACAATAACAATCGGATTAAAATTTATTGTAAATAATATTACATTAATATGATAGAAACAAAATTTCATTATTATTTTGGTTGATATTAAAAATTAAAGAAATTCTAGGGGAACATGAAAATGAGACATTCTTGGGCCATGTAATCATCATCCAATGAATGTGTGCCACATGAGAATGTCACCTAATAATGTCTCATTTTCATGTCCCCCTAGAATTGCTCTAAAAATTAATTATTCCTTACACTAAGTAGGTTGCGTGACCTTATAAAACTCCACCATATAAAAAAAATTATAAAATTTTATATTATTTATTTTTTTAAATAATTATACGTATATATTCCACGAGTGAGAATCTAGTATGCATTATGGAGAAAAAGGTAAATCAATAGAATAAAAGTTAAAAGAAAAAAAAGAACCAACTTCATGACGTGGCGAAATAGGAGGGGATATCTGGCAATAGACAGGCAGATGTTAACATTTTATTCGGACAAATCATCGAATTGGTTCTATAAGGAAACCAATGTATAGTTTGTTGGAAGTCCAAAATATGATCGATAAGATCTATATTTACTTTTTACATTTTCCAACAATGACATAATCTTTCGTACTTCATTCAATTGAGTTTAAACAATATTTATAACTTCTTAATTTATTTCAATTTTGAATGATTAACATTCCCACTTTAAAATAATTCAAATTCAATTAAGTCTAAATTATTTTAAATTTTAATTTTTAATTAATTCTGTCAATAAAAAAATAATTTCCGTACCTATCATTTATTTTATTCAAGATACTTAATTCTACTTGATTTGATGTGCAGTTGAAATCAAATCAGCACGTGCTTATGGCTATTTTTCTTTAAAAAAAAAAAAAAAACTTAGATATTGGGAAAAAGTAAAAAGTAAAAGAGTGATATTCTTGTAAGCATTCCTACAGATGAATATATGTACAATTTGTTCCCACTTGTTAACTCGTATTTAAAATTCTCATTAAGATCTTCTCTTTGCTTAGAGAGGATATTAGAAGGTCATGGTTGAAGTTGATTATATTTGTAGATTGAAATTCTATGAGACAGAGAAACAGATGTTAAGAAGGAAAGACTTGAAGATATGTCAACATCGAAAAATACATTGAATCAAGACCGTGGATGATTTATTTTCTTTTGTGTAATTTATACTCTTTTATGTATCATTTTGTCTTCAAAATGTTTGTATTATTTATTTCATTTATTCCTTGTATTGTAATTATTAGTATAAGTATTTCTTTTTGTGTGAGAATGGTACCCTAGAATGGTTAAGTAGCTTGTGGGCTTTGAGGTGCAAGGGTGTCTTGAGGCAGGCGGAGGTCTGGCGGCGATGCGTGTACAAAACGTGCCAGAACTACAACTCCCTCTCTCTGGTTAGTCCGGCAGCCAGCGGCGGCGTGGTTGGTGGTAGCGGAATTCTCTCATCGTAAGCTTTATATTGGTACTAGGTTTGTCAATTTTGGAGATCTGTACAGTAATTAGATTCGCCGACAGATTCGACTACTCAGGTATATCGATTGACCCCCTAAATTAGTTGACCATCGTGGAGTGGTCATTAGGCTTGAGGAGTATCGTGACTCAATAGTCATTATTTGTGGTAGACAATTTAGGGTTAAGTGACATATCCTTGCCTTTTAATTGTGTTTTTCAAATTGCAATTTTGTTATTATTGCCGTGAATTTTGTTGCTATTCATAAGTTGCTATTTGAAATTGTTTACCATTAGTTATAACCGGCTTTGAGCTTTCCTTTGACCTCATGGAATTCTAGGAGTTAAGAGTTCTTACCATGTTTTTTTATTCTTTTATATTGTGTACTTACGTGGTTATTTGTTTTGATCTTTAACTGCTATTGTGCTATTTGAAATGTCAACTCATTTTGCAGTGCATCAACGGTAAAAATGATTTTTCTAAATGGCAATAGAAAATGAAAGGAATTTTGGTGCGACAAAAATTTCAAAAGCTATTGATAACACTTTTGCCGCTGATGTTAATGCGGATAAAATAAAAGAACTCTATGAGATTGCCTATTCTTTTATCATTTTACATTTATCTAATTCCGTTTTGCGAAAGGTGGGAAATCATAATTCAACTGAACAACTTTGGAAGGAATTAGAAAAATTGTATTTGGAAAAATCCATTCCAAATAAAATTTTCCTTCTTGAAAATTTCTTTAGTTTCGAAATTGATCCTTCCAAAGATTTATATGATAACCTTAATGTTTTCTATCAACCTTTTTTAAGATATTGTGAATTATAGTGAAATTGTATCTGATGAATAAAAGGCTACCATTTGTTAAATGCTATTCTTGATGTACATAAAGATATCAAGAATGCGATAAAGTATGATAGGAATATTCTTTCTTTTGATATTGTAATTGATTCTTTAAGAGGTAAAGAAAGGGAAACGAAATTTCAAAGAATGAAGGAAGAATGGCGAGGTGTATATGGTAAGGGGTAGAAGGTGGAAATGTCATAATAACTATGATTCTGACGATGAAGATAGAAAAATGGCAAAAGGAAATCCTTGAAAGGTAAGACTTATTACTATTGTGGAAAGAAATGACACTTTAGATGAGATTGTCCTGATTTAAAGGTGAAAGATAACGAGAAGGTAAAAAGCAAAGCTAATGTGGTAATTTGCTCATTGAATGATGATTCAAGCGAGACATTCTGTGATACTGTGTTTTAGCTATTTTTACTTTCCTAATTTTATGTCCTTTTAAGTTTTGTTTTTAATGCGTGTATGATTATGTTATGTTGCATTTGTTTGATTGGAATGCATTTTTTTAATCATGTTGTATTGGTGGTTTGGGATGAGCGGCTTAAGATAGTTTAGCAATGATGTTTTTCTTAACAGTAAGACATTGCTGGGTGGAGAGTTTTTGTTAGCTCCGGTTCTCATTGGGTGGACATTTTGCATGCTTCTTTGAGTGAGATGAGAGATGTGAAAAAATGTAACGTAATCTTTAGTATGTTAGTCTTGGGTGAGCAATTGGTGAGTAATGAAGTGTGTGTTACTCTTCGACAATCTTGGTGATTGTATTTAGGCTTAGATTTTTCTGAAAGCCATTTTGACCAGGTAGGTAAGAGTGTTAATTTCATTTTACCAGATACTTTTTATTTTGTAAATTTAAACTTTGTGTTTTATTTGTAGGTTTATTAGGTATCAGGTGGAGGTATGTTTGTTAGTTCATTGCTATCTAATAAACTCTGAGCAATGATGGTAAAGTCGAATCGGATTAATTCCATACGCGAAAGCGATTGGAAAATATTATGGTATCAAATGTGTCACCCCAAGTCGTTGTCAGACCAAGAATGTGTCTAGTAAGCAACTTATATTTAGTTCCTCAAAAGACTTGCCTAAACATGACCTTGAACCTATTGTTGGCAATTAGACAAAATTTATTCATTTCCCTTATTGGTTTCTGATCATTACGTATTGGGTTATTTGGAGAATTGGAAAGATGCATTCTAATTAATATCATACCTTTGTCTTGGCTGATTTTTTCACTTTCAAAGGATGACGATTATCCAATTGTGAACCACCACAGATCTTGCTGCATTGTGACTTATTTTGTGAAATCAGTGCCTTTGTGTTTTCTTTTGTTGCCAGAAAAGTGAACGGTCTAGGGCCGGTTTTGGTGTTATTCTTGGTGGGAGAAAAAGATTGGTTAGTGACTGTTGGCACATCATATATGAGCCCTGATCGAAGATTGGTTCCGCCTTTGGTCAACTGGAGATGAGCTTTAAATCTAAATATTTTAGACTTTGACTGTTTTATAGTTCTTCAACTTTCTTGTATACATATTCATAATAGAGATTGTTCTTTTTGGTTTCTTGCAAGGTATATTTGCACTATATATATATGGGTAATTTTCACTCTAGGTCCCCAACGTTTCTATTTTGTATCGATTTTGTCCCAATTTTTTTTGTGGACCTACTAAGTCCCAAACCTTTCATTTATTATCGTATTATGTCCCCAGTGTCACTTTTCGTCCCCAACTTTTCAATTTTCACCATTAACCCCTATCAAAATCACTATTATACCCATGATTCTTTATTTTCATTATAGGTCTCCAACCTTTCAATTTTTATACAATTGTCCCCATTATTTTTTGGGCGCATAGGAAATCCAACTTTTTATTTTTTGGTGTTATATCCCCATTAACACTTTTCAAACCTAACATTTTAATTTTCATTGTTAATACCATTAATTATTTAAATAAAAAATAAAGAATAATATAAAATAAGAAGTCCACTTACTCTAACTCATTCTAACACAACCCATTGACAACAATTTGAAATAATAATAACAAAAAAACTCAATCTATGACGGTCTTAATATATATCAAATTCACGTCGAAGAAAGTTTTCGATCTAAGTATAAGCGTTACAAATCGGATATGATTTCTTGATTTTCCACAACTCACGTGGCGGATACGGCTTGAGTAGATACGCCTACACGACGCTCTTCCGATCTTTTGATTTATAAAAAATAAATATAGCTATAATACTTTATTTTAACTAGTATTTTCACTCGTGCGATACACGAGAAGAACAATTCATAAAAAAGTAACAAATATGTTGAATAATGAGTTAATAGCAAATGTACATCAACATTATGTATAAAAATAGGTAAAAGCTTATTGTTATATAAAGATGTCCCACAAATAAAAATGAAGAAAATGAAAATAAAAATACAAAAGGAATATAATAAACTAATTAAACTATAATCCCCACCCCAAAAAAAAAAAAAAAAAACTATAATCCAAATTTTGGGAAACTTTCTTGTACACCACATTTACAGTCGTTGTTGAAATAAAAAATTTGTAACTACGTTGGAAGGTTGGCATTGTGCTTCTCTTTTTATTAGTTCCAAACACATGCATCACTACGTATGTGTAATTTTTGCAGATTTACTTTTTTGGCAATTAAATGTTGGTTTAACACCATTTTAAGTCTATAAATTTAATTATTTATTCATTAGAACCCTATATCATAATGTTTTATTTGTGCAAATCAACCAATTTATTATTAATTGATAAATAAGTCATTACACTCGTGAATATTTTCAAAGTACACACCTAAAGTTAATATAAAAACATATTGATATACATGCGAAATTTGAAATGGACAAAGTCAAATTTCAAGATATTAATATGTTCAATGTTGTGAAATTTCTTTTTGAAATGGAGGACCGATGAATTCACTTTGATTTTTTTTTAGTTCTTGCACCTACAAATAAATTCTTTAGCACTTTTAAGATGAAAGTGCATTCTACATTGTTGAGGCACCTTGATTTCCGATTTCATGTGGATGTTGCCTAGACATGCTTGCATCAATTTTGGCATGCATAAGTTGAGATTGTGTAGTGTATTGCAAAGAAGTGTTCCGTCTCATTTTCATGGTAATAGTTAGAAAATTTGAAAATTTCAAAGCACAAACCCCTATATAGTTCTATGTTTAGTTTATTATAAATTCATTACTTTCAACCTTCACCGTATTTTACGTGTCGAACAAGAATATATTAATAAACTTATAAATTTTGGTTATGATTACTAATTAGCACTTCTTTTCATTTCGGTAGAGAATGAGAACTCCAAAGGGGATCTTCTATTGGAGTTAGAAGAAGAGCAAAGGCCCTACATTGGCGTGCATCAGGGCACGCCACATGGTTATCCGATGTACACCACATGGCCATGTGGTGCCATAGTATATGGCACATATGGTGCTAGATTAATTTCACTACATAAGGGTTTGTTTGCCTTTCTTGTGTGGTATTCCATTTCTCAGGAATTACTTTGAAATTACTAAGTTTTCCCTTAAAAGCACTCACACCTTGTTGAATCTTGAAGGCCTGTTTTATTTTTTAATTTACTAATTTTATAAGGCTAACCTACATAAGTACAAACTAATATATAGAAAACATCAAGTACTGCTAACACTAATAACAAATAATAAATCATAAGAGTAACAAAAAAATAAAAAGAACATAATAAGGGTTAATGAAAATTATTGGTCAAAATAATACTTAAAGTTGTTCATATAATGTTTCCTTCATACTGAAGATTTATAGGTGCATCTCCTACTGTCATATGTTGTAACAATTCTTTGGAAAAGTTTTTTTCAGTTTCCGAAGAACGTGTTAATGTTGCACAAAATTATAATTGCACAATTAGAACAGGCTCATTGCTAGAACTATGCTACTGATGCACTTCAAGAGCATGAGACACTGCAATTATCTTGACTATATGTTACTTATCAATTGCAACATTGTTCATCATACTTGATCCACAGAATATAAGGTACTTAATTGATTCTTGAGGTGTAAAAGTAGCTCTTGAGAGAAGATTTACAATTTTAACAACAATTGATATATAATTTATGGCTTCATAGATAGGGAAACATGCGAGAAAAAGCATCAGACGTGTGCTCTTCCGATCTAAATTTTCCACCTCACCAGCATCCTTCAGCAAACATAGAAGTGTGGCATGGCTAAAATAAAATCAAGCTTCTATTGTTGAAAAAAATGAAAATTAGGTTTCTGGTGCTCAGGAAAATTGAAGCTAATGAATATATATTGGAACCCCGCAATATATAAAAACCAATACCCAATGAAAGATGAGTGGAAGATATCTGGTTTTATGAGGAAACAAATGAAAAAAAGGAGAAAGTTTCGAAGGCTAATTATGTTCGCACCACAAAATTGGTGCACTACATTTTAATTGCACTAGAAAGGTCTTCATTCTTATTTAATACGATAATCTATGTATATAAAAGCAAATTAGTCTGTGGTACCTTTGTACAACAGTTTTCCCGCCAAACTGTCTCAAGTGAGGATATTTTAGATTTTTTTTACATGTTAGGTAGATTCTGTGGTACCTTATAGATTAATATTTCTCTATTTTTTAAATTAATTAGGAATTATAATACTTATTTATTCTTATCTTCAAATATTTTGATTAAATATTTTGTTGGATGTATCTTATCTTCTTAAATATTTTGTTAGATTAATTTATATTCAATGTTTTTTATTTTTTAATTTAAAATTTTTTTAGTATGCATATCTCATCTAAGAAGTATTTCGTAATTTGTATTAAACTATTTAATCTTTAGTTGATATATTAATTTTTAATTATTGTTTATATGTTTTTAAATTGAGTCATTAATTATTACGTTACTTCTCTTGTATATGATAAATATAGTTTAATTAATGTTTCATAGTTTACAAAATTCACAGTATAGTCACGGAGAAAAATAAAATATTTAATTTCTTGAGGTATAAGAATGACAACGGGTCGAGTATGTTACACCCGTTAACGTACATATCAATTCTTTTCTCATCCCCACTTAAATTGGAGACGGGTCAGGGAAGGGTTGGTACATATAATTCATATTACCCATTTATTAGTCAATTTAAATATATTTATATATTTCTATTTTTATTTTTTGTTTATTAAATAGTATTCTAAACATTAAAATTACAATTGAAATTAATGAGTTTTCTTGATAAGTTTTATCATCTTTTTACTTTTCAAACTATTAGAGTTTTAGTAACTATTTTTATCTTTGTCCAAAAAAAGGAAAATGGGCCGAGTACGAGTAAAAATTATCATACTCTCCCTCCGTATATTGTTAAGTCAGGTCAATTTTTTTATCTCATCCCCAACCGAATTGCCAATTTAGTCAGCTACTCCCTATCTTAACAAGATCGAGTACCCGTGGGTGTCAAATTTGTCGAGTCTTTTTACAATTCCTACTAAAATCACATAATAGTATTCCATATCTAGTAAGCATATAGTAACTATTAGTTAACAGCAAGATAATCAAAACATTGAAGTTCCATATGATTAATCATACATTACTTAACATTTCATACTTATATTAGATAAAATTTGATTTGGTGTCTTCCCGTGCAATGCACGGGTGATAATCTAGTTTTAATAATAACATAAATTTTGCTTGTATATGATTTATATTCAAATATTATGCTAGTATGATTTAATATTATGAAAAAAAATTGCAATCGTTATTTACTTATATAAAATTGTTTGTAGTTTGTATGTTTTTTCTTGATGGGATAAAGAAATTTTTAGATAAGAATTATTAATATATGTAAAGTATATTAATAATGGAAGGTAAAAGATAATAATCAAACAAATAAAAAAGTTACGGATATATTTATAATAGCAGTTAAACTTTAAGAACCTTAAGAGTAATTAAAATGTGATGTACCAAATAAAAAATGTGATGCAAATATAGTTACCCAAATTTGAATGGGGATATTTAGAAAAAATTTTGATTACGGAGAAAAATTAGGAAATCAAATTTTAGTAGGTTAATTAGAAAATCAAGAAATTGAAGCTGATGGAACAAAAATTGGGTAATGAAGCTGAAATTTATGGAACCAAAAATTTGGGAGTGAAGATTAAGGTAATTGTGATATAGGTCAGGAATAAATTAGGAAAATAATTAAATAATTAGAAAAAATAAGGAATAGTTTGGATGAGAATTTAAGATCCATATCTAAGAAGAAAATCATGGATAACACGTATATAAAGTGAATCCATCTATATCAAAAAGGAAAAATCGAAATGGGAAAGGGAAAAAAAAAAAGATTAAAAAAAATATAGTTTGACTGCAAGTTTCACCACAGAAAATGGGCAGGAAAGCCGCGGTATAAAAGGTAGTAAGACTTAAGTGCTTTTATTAATATATATAGATATATAGATTTCATTTCTTGTCTCTCTTTGTGATTTTCACCCTAATTTGCCTCCAATTTGTTATTCATCTCAATCTGACATGATCCACCAATTGTGGATTTACAAAAAATTAGAATTAGCCCATTAAGATTCAGTTTTGTTTTTGTAAATTGAAAATGATTTTTTTATCGACTCTGATCCATATCCGCTATTTGATAATAAATTAAAAAACCCGATCTAATCAGTTACACCGACTCTCGGATCGGAAACTATTTTTACACGAATTTGGTATCCATCAAGTTTGGTGTAAATCGAGTTCTTTTGTTATCACTACATGCTAAGATGAGTAGTGTTCTTATTTTATATTGTTCTTTATTTTTTATTTTTATTTAAATAATTAAAAGTACAATAGTTGTTAGTATGAAAAATCCTATGTTGGCATTCCTAATTTTTGTTTAAATGTCAAATATCGCTCTTCCGATCTATTATATAATTGCATGACGTTTTTCACATATGATATTTTGTAAGCATGCAAATCTTGGTGTCTTGGGCCGAAAGACATAGCTTGTAGCGTGTGTACCTAGTCTTAAGGTACAAGAATTTTATTCCATGCAACTTATTAGTTTCTTAGTTTAAGTTGAATTTATATTTCCTTATTTAACTAGGTCTTTTATTTATGTATGGTGAGTTCAATTAGAATTAGGTAAGTTTGAGTTTATGGTATACTACGTTTCTAACTTTCCTTATTCTTGTGTAATCGGATTTGGTTTCTTTAATTCTTGACTTGTACAAGAATTAAAAGATCAATCCTGTTTAAACTTCTTGAAGGTCGAATGAAAAAAAGAACGAGTTGAGCAAAGCCTTTTGCTTAGAATATTTTTGAAGCTCGACCACAAGAAGAGATACAAACACTGCCGAAACTTACGAGTTATGTACTTGCACAAACCATTCACGCTTTCCAAGTTATGTTTGTGTTTGGCAACCCTTCATAGTGCGTGGTAGGCTACCGCATATATGCGAGGGACATATCCACAGGATGTTCAAGTAGTTTAGGAGGTCAAGTCATCCCAAGATGAGTTCGGGAGATCTCTAAGAGCTTGATGTACATTTCTGGAGAAGCGCGGGAGAAAGAAGGAGCAACGGGAGATGTCTCATGTCAAAAGGCGTAAAGAGAGAGAGTCTTTTATAAGTTTTTCCTTTTGATTTTTGGTGTTTATTGTGATAGCACTTTTTATTCTTTCTTTGTACTAAGCTTACCTCGTAATTAATGGATTTGTTTGTCCCGCGGCAAGGGTGCCCACAGTTTTTCCCAGTTGAGTTCATCATTCTAGTGTTTTTATTTTCTGCATTCATACCCGAGCTAGACACATCTATGTCGCATTACACTTTACACCAAAAAATGTAGTTAGGCATGATACATCCTGAATAGAGTTTAGATAACCACGAATTTACAGTGATTTTACTAGGAATTAAAATTAGTAATTGAAAGGTTGAGGTTGGAAGGTGTTATTAGGGACGTGACGCGACAACAAATGAAAGGTTAGTGGTCCTATATGCTCAAGAAAATAATGGGAATAAAATTGTATAAAAGTTGAAAGGTTGAGACCTATAGTGGAAATAAAGAATTAAGGGCATAATAATCATATTGATAGGAATTAATGGTGAAAATTGAAAGGTTAGGGACGAAAAGTGACATTGGGGACATAATACAATAATAAATGAAAGATAGGGGGCCTATTAGGCCTAAAGAAAGAATGAAGACAAAATTGATACAAAATTAAAAAGTTGGGGACCTAAAGTGAAAATTACCATACATATGTATATATATATATATCTACCCGGTTACTGCTCTTCGTAACAGTGTCTTTACGAAATTACCCCCCGCTTTTCTCAATGAATTTCCGATTTTACCCATAATACCATTTTAACCTTAGACGTATGGCAGATCGGCATTGTCTTAAAGCTTCTCTTTGTTTTTTCTCTTCTTTTTTGTCAGAGCCGATTCGTTCAAGATCCCACCAATGTTAATTTCGTCAGCGTTCGTTCCTCTGTCTCGTTCCCTGCTACAGTTGGCTTCAGGCTTCTACCCACACCCGTCGTGGAAGAAGCAGCAAGCAATCGTTGGACACAAACAAGGCCGATAGGGATCAGAACCGACGCCTACCAGAGGCAAATTGTTACAGGTTTGTATTTCTATTTGCTGCTTTGTCAAATTTCTTTTAATTCCACCTTTTAATTATTCTCAGAGGTCTAAGAGTGATAGTTCTATAGTTTGATTGAAATTCTAGATTTTAGGGGTTATTGTGGTGTAAATTTATGAATTTATGATTTGCATTGGTGAAATTAATGTGGAAAGCTAAAGAATAATTGGCGTAATTTGTCCTGCGATTTTTGGAATGTGATGCACACAAGTTGTTCAATAATTTGTCCACATGGAAATAGTATTTAGGAAGAGTCAAAATGAGTCTTAAGGAATGTGTTTCCATCCACAAAAAAGGAAGCACATATTGTTATCAGGGAGCTAATATAATTCACAATAACAAGAGCTTCTTTTTTTTTTTTTTTTTTTTTTAAAAAAAAAGAGAAATTTCAAGTGCTTTTAATCCAACCCGAAATGATCGGAGTTAGCAACAAACAAGTCAAGTACAATCTCCGGGCCATAAAACTGTTTTACTTTAAATATGTGTTTGGTAAAGTTGTAAAATACATAAAAAATAAAGCATTAAATTCTTTTACGGGTTCAATGGAAGATTAGAATAAAAAGGTGTTTTTAAATTATGTACATCTCTTAAGATTATTCGGCCTTTTCTATTGATTTATAGCTGTAGAGCCTTAAATAGCTGCCTTGCCCTTTTCCTTTAAATGCTGTGTAACTTTTCCATTCAATATGAATGAAATTTCTTCTAAAAATTAGCATGATCGCATATTTCACCTTAACAAGTTATATACTTGAGAACTAACAAATTCCAAACTTCATCACTTGGATGAAGTAATTTAACTTAGCATTCTAGAACACAGATTCTTCTTGCAAGTCTTGTATGACCTTATAAATATGAGTATTCTGATTCTAAGCAATTTCTCAATGTATCATCTTGCAAGTCATTGTGAAACGTTGCTTACTTGGTTAGAGAGAGAAGGGAGATGGGGTGAGAAAAAGTGAAAAGAACAGAGAGAATGTCTTCACATTGTCTGTTTAATTGCTATTGGGAAATTTGGTAGATGGGAAATTAAAGTCACTTAATTAAAGATGGGCAGATAATTTTGGTAGTGGTGCATGAAATTGGAAGCATTGATTGATGTGAAATGCATGTTTTGGAGCTTGATACTAGATTGTTTGAGGTTTTGGGTTATTAATTTGATGACAATGAGCCAATAGAATTAATTTGTTTAAATTGTTTCCCAAAGGCTTATATAGATGCTTTCTATGATTTGTTTGATTAATTTGTCTAAATTGTGTCCTAAAAGCTTATATAAATGCCTTTTGTAATTTTTTATTTTTTATTTTTTTTCTGTGTCTATATTGATGCTTGTAATATCTGCAATTTTTTAGATTCTTTTAGCTTTATGCAATTTTTAGAAACCCATTGATTAATTTTGTTTCTACAAGTCTAAAGTTGTTGCTTTAATTGCCATATTTATCCGGTAATCTCAAACTCCATGACATAATCCAATACCTTGAATACTTAGTCATTAGGCCTGTTGGAAATTTTTTTGATTTATCCGGTAAGCTCAAACTCTAATTGACATAATCCAATACCTAGAATACTTAGTCATTAGGCCGGTTGGAAATTTTTTTGCTTCTACACAAGTCACTTGTAAATTTCTAATGGAAATTCCTAATCTTCCGTATCAGAATCACAATGTAAGAAGGCAAGCAGACCAGAAAGGCCTACGCATTTTTGACCAGTATTTGTTAGGTACAAAAAGTTAATTATTGAAATGATCAATAACTTATACCAATATTGCTTAAAAAGTATCACTGTTAAGTTAGAATTGTTTGTGCATTGTTAGCACCTCCTTACAGCCCAAAATGTGAAATGGCTGTTGCTTGAAAAAGGGATATTAGAAATGCTTGTATTCTATTTTCCAATTGAATGCCAAGGACCCCTCATTTGCAAAACCCTCTTCTGATACAATACATCTTCTGATACTATACATGTTTTTATCTGGGCTTCATGTGATATTTGGACCTATATCAATAATGCACTATCTTTCTTATAATGATATGCCTCTAGGATGAATTATACACATGGTTGATCTAAGTTTTATCCTTGTATATTAACTTTAGTTTTTTAGCTTACTTAGTTGGAACTTGCTAGTTTAGTTTCCAATTTTAAGTTGATGTGAACTTTAAACAACTCATTTGGTTCAGAATATGCTCATTTTAGCTTGTATTATATGTAATTATCAAGTTTCAAATTTATCTATTGCTGAGTATTAAATTGATTTCACGAAATATGCATTTATTGATATCATGGTATGTAGCTTACTAGCAGGCCCGGTCCTGGACTGAGGCGGATGAGGCAGCAGCCTCAGGCCCAGGACTAATAGGGGCCCAATTAGGTTTATTATACTAGGCCTAAAACACAACTAATCCCTTTTTTTTTTTTTTTAAATGTTGTCAGGGCCAAATTTTGAAACAAAGGGCCCAAATCTTAAAAATTTAAGGGCCCATTTGGCCCAAAAAGTTTTTTTTTTCTTATTTAAGATTTTAAAAGAAAAAAAAATTTTTAGCTGCGATGAAAGGGGGAAAAAAGATAATATGAAACAAAACAAAACGAAATCCAGAGTCACGACCATTTCCCCTCTTCCAATTACCCAAAACCCTAAATTCCAAAATATCCCCAATTCCCAAATCCCCAGTTGGAAATTGAAGAACCCTAATATGCTAATCAATCCCTAATTTGCTTTGCTGCCTCGCCTCTCTGCTGCTGGGTGCTGGCTACGCTGCCTTCTGCTTCTGCTGATGCCGCCTGCCTTCTTCGCCAGTCGCCAATAGTCAACAGAGCTACAGAGGTGAGGTGAAATGAGGAAGAAATTCATTGTAATTTCCATTTTATAAATTGATTACCCATTATTTGATGTTTTTACAGATTTCCATTTTTTTTTTTTGGGTTGGATTTATCTTCCAATTTTTCGTGGTAGTTTGTTACTTATATGGCATGCGTGTCTTTGTAAAATTCCCAAGTCCAAGGAATATATGCTATTTGAAGTAGTTATCGTCGGATTAAAAGGAATCTTGTGATCATCTATTTTTAACTGAATGGTAATCAGTGACTAGGCGTGCGAAAATGATTAGCACCAGAAAGGAACATGCCGTCTTGTGAAAATGAAAATGTATTTTTTTTTTCTTTTGGTCTAGGGACGAGGAATAAGATCAGATACCAGTTTGTCTATGCATCCACCGGAGTGGGATCAAATTATTATTTGGTGGGTCTAACACTGGAATCATAAAGTTACATACTTAGATAAAACCTTCTATAAACCAGTCTCTAGTGAAATTAACGATGCTCGTTAGTTAGAATGTTTATGTTATTATTAGCAAAATTCTTTATTTGGTTTCATTCTCCACTTGCGACCACTAAGTCCTAAACTTTTCTAATAGTAGTTCATCTGCGACCCTTCTTTTTGATCTTTAATATGTGATAAATATCAATTTTCAATCTTCCAGTGGCCTGCAATTAGATGTCGATTTTCAGGTCGGCCTGTTTCTCATTTTATGTATCTTGCTGCACTAATATTTTGCTGTTAAATCATTTATTCATTTCATCATTAGATACTTTCCTTGTGTTGCTGTGAAAACTTTGCTATTGCATAAAACATTCCTTAAAATGTCTTCATCATTGCTGTGGAGACAGTTAGGCAAGCAAATCATGTTCAAGTCAACATGTTGCTTTGGTATTAATGAACAACTAATTGATGGCTAAAAGCCTGAACCCCAGGTGCATTATTTTGCCATGAGCCATCCGATATGCTGCCATGAGCCGTCCGGTCCACTACACCAGCACTGCTGCCTTCTTTAACAGCTCTTCTGTTGCTGGGAAGAGCTGTTAAAGGTCACGATTAAAAAAATTAAGGAATATAGTACCCAAAAATAATAAAATTTCGGGGGCGCTGCCCCCGAACCCCGGGGAAGGGGGCGCCGCCCCCTTCCAACCCCCGGTTGATACTCACCCTAGGGGGCCATTTTTTGAATTTCGTCTAGGGCCCCAATAACGACAGGACCAGCACTGCTGATGAACCAATATTTTTATCCAGTTGCCGAACTAGGAATAGACCCAATATGGGTAGAAAACCAAACCATGCGAGCAAAGGAACAAGAAGAAAAGCAATGTACACTCGATTCCAAACCTTCAATGTAGACTGTGTAGTGAGCACTAACTAGAATACATTTGGTGCGCAGTCTATTAGTTGTAGGGAGAACATCTATAATGGTGCACTATATCAGATTCCTTATTTTCAGAGAAACCTTTAAATTCCAAATTTTCCTCCATATTGCTTTCTCCGATAGAATAAGAGAGTTGCCACTAATCATTCGTTGAAGTTTATAATCACTCTTTATGGAATAGTAGCATTTTCATTTGTTGAAGTTTATAATCAATCTTTAAGGAATAGTAGCATTTGAACTCACTAAACCAGATTAAAATGTCTTGCAGGTGTCTTCAACTTAGAGGAATTGCAAAATTATCCTCCTATCTCTTTCATTAAAAATGGTCTTGAAGGATATCTAAGTTCTATTGATAAGTATTATCCTTAATAAGTTGATTAATTGTCGTCTCTCCATTAGTTGGGGTCCCATTCGAAGTGCAAAGCCGTTCAAATTATCAGTTAACCAAGGGTTATACCACACTCGAACTTTGTCATCTCAACCAATCCTAAGCCATATGCCCAGCTTAATCATATTTTGAGCGCTTATAATGCTTCTCCAAGTGCAACTTGGATTATGCCCAAGTATAGCTTCAAAAAATGTGGTGTGGGGGAAATACTGAGCCTTCAAAGTTCTAGTGGCCATAGAGTTGGGTTTTCTAAGAACATGCGTGTTTTCACAGAAAAGCTAGCCTTAGTACTCCTATTTTCTAGGAACATGGGTTTTCTAGGAAATACCTCACTCCTATTTTTTTGTCCATTTATACTCCTAAGTACTTGCCTTCTTTCTGTGTAATTTTCTTTCTTTCTTTCCTTCTTTCTCTTTTATTTTTTATTTATTTTTTATTTTTTTTGGGGGTGGGGGGGTGGGGGTAGAATTCTCGAATTCCCATTTTTCACTAGGAAGAAGAAAGAGTCCGGTCAAGATTCTGTGAATTCTGTGATGGCACCACCTTACTTGTGTGGTTGGACTATACTAGATTGCAAGTTTAATAGGCTAAGGTCGATGCAATTGTCCAACACCAGGTCCTTGTTTAACATGGAAGGAAAGTTAGATGATTCTCCAGTAATTTGTTTGAGTCAAAAACTTGATGGGTTGTTTGGGTTGCTGCCATTGATGGATGGTTGAGGTTGAGTGACAAGACTTGAAAAGGTGAATAGGAAATGGGTTCACAATTGTTAAATGGCTCTTTCCATGTTGGATTCTCGAACACTAGACACCGCAGATGGTAGTTTATTTGGGTTTTTGAGTAAAATTGCGGACCATTTTGGAGCAGTGAAACTGGAAAAAAAAATCCAATCTATACCCTATGAGTTGAGTTTATATTCCAATTCTGCTGATTAAAAAGCAAGCTTATTCAAAAGGGAAAGAACATAATTCCACGAACACGTGTCTTGAGGAAGAGAGCTTGTTGTGCAATTTTTAAAATTGCTCTAGATTTGCACAAGAAAGTCCTCTCCTTTTAAAACTAAAGGACCTACCCTTGAAATTATGTAAGTTTCATTTTGACCCACCTTATTTTAAAAATTTACATTAGAATTTGGCTCTAATTTAGAACGACAAAATAAAGAGTTAATTTATAATTACTCCATTCCTTGATCAATCAATTGGATTAATTGATAAATATTGCAATGCGAAATTACTTAATGATGATGATGATAATACTGCAAAATATGTACTATGGTTACTCGATACCCTAAACTATGTATGAGTTGATTAATACCCAAGTTCCTTGATTTTCAATTAATCAACTGAAATGATTTGATAACCGCTATGAAACTTGGGCTCACTAATTGAGTAGTAGTAATAATAGTAGTAGTAATAATAATATGTTTTATGCTATACTCATTCCGCTCAAAAAGATAGTCTAGCTACCATGTTGAGTATATATCTAATGTTTCATTTCCATATGTGTCACTAATTAACTAGTGTTATTTTTTTGAAGTACATTTACAAATTTGCATCATAGTAGTACAAATGCGTATAGATATTTATCCTATTGAAACACAACACCAAGAAAATAAACAATACAAACCCACATATAGCAGCAATATGCATTACAATAAAATGTAGAAAATATCTCATATAAGGGAATAAAACCTGGGACTTCTAGGCCCCAGCACCTCAGCCTAACTCCCTAATCAAATAGGCTAGACCTTATTGGCAATTATTGTTATTCAACTACCCACGCATTAATTGTATTTCAAACAATTAATGAAAATAAGCGTATATGTGAAAAAATAAAGTAAAATTAAATGTTCTAACCATATTACCTACCAATCCTTAATCCGTGTGAAAGTACGTACCTTCCTATCTTTGTAGGATAGACATAGTAATTTTTTTGACCTCCTTGAAATTACTTCTTAGTTGGTTACAAGAAAGCATAGGTTTTATCCATACATGTAAGTGTGGGCAAAGATATAGTTATGTGTGCGTAAATTTTTTTACCCATATAAATATAAATATCAACAAGGGTATCGATCTATAGACAAAATGTTTTGCCCACATATAAGTTTATGTGTGGATATATCTTATACTTTTACCTACACATACATATATAAGTAAATATTGTAAATACTTTTACCAGATCAAAACAGCTGCTACTGACCATACCAGCGTGTCCATCATGTATAAAATAGGCAGTCTTCATCAAGTAGGATATATTAGCTAATTAAACATGCAGAGTGAAAGGGATGGAGAAAGAACTTTGGAGATTTTTTCAACGGTCTTCACAAGATGTGATGGATTTGTCTTTAGAACTTGACCACCCAAGATGAATTCATCCAGTATGGTATGCACCTGCCGAATAGCTCAGAGATAAATAGTAGAACTGGGCAGCCACTAGCAAAATTCGATTGGACAAGTATTCAGTAGGCAGCTTGAGATTTCACATAGATTGAGCAATTCGAAAAAGTGGCACTTTGCATTAAAATTAAGGTAAAAGTACCATAAGGTCCGTTGCAGATTATACCATCAAAGCAAAGCATAGGTATTAGCAAGCTAATTCAGCTATAAAGATCAAATACAAAGTTCTCGACTTAAATCAAATGCAAAGCTTGGAGGTTACAACACATAAATTTCTTCTCATATGAAACACCTTGCAAGATAAGAAGATAAAGCTATCATCTTGGTGAGTGCAAACATAAGTGTAATGAGAGGAATGACCCATGAGTGGATTATGAACTATTATGCATCACTTTCCTCTAGAGATAAAAAGATGGTAATGAACAACCCAAATATTATTTTGGGACATGGTTTTCTAACTTTAAAACGAAGTCCATTAACCTTGTCGAAGTTGAATACCATATCAAAGTGCACACACATTACTGAAGCAAATGTCTAGCTTCTCCACAGAGTGTAGTTCAGTAGATTTCAATAAATAAAATCAAAAGAAGTAATTAAGTTTTTCTCACAGTCCTACAAACACAAATTCAAAATGGAAGCAAAATAAAGACTACTTTTTCTTATGGCCTCCCACATAACTTTTGCCCCACAAAACTAAAATAAATCCAAAACTAAATAAAATCATTAAGCTCAGGTAATAAGCTTTTACATATTTCCGATGCCAACTAAAACGCAACAATAAAAGGCATATAACACGCCCCACCCTTAGTATCTCTAATGTACTTGAAGCATGACATGCGCCGACGTTAAATTCTAACTAGAAGCTAGAATCTACTGTCAAAGCTCGTTGACTCAATAAAAATACTTAGAAAAATTTTGGCAGCATTTCTCCTATTTTATAAATAAACCACTCTATATATTTGAGAATTTTAAACTCATATTCAAAAACACAATTAAAAGCTTCCACAACTACAACACGCCAAGTGTAAATGGAGACATATCATAACATAACTAAATTTATATAAAAATAAGCATATAAAAGTATATATGACTCATTCTCGTTTTTCTTATTATAATACATGATCATGCAAAACATTTCATAATATCTTTAATACATCAAAACATGTGACCTTGCCATATTTCTAGTTGAACATGTCAACCTTGTCAAAAGGCTCGTCCCTAGAATAAAACTAATTTCAAAAGTTGCTTAAACTTTAGTCCTCACTAGTAAGGAAAACATTTAAGATATATTTTCGTGAGAAATAATGCCTAGTAGAAAGTTCAGAAAACTTTCATACTTTTAATAAAATACCTTTTTCACTACCATATTTATCCAAACAAGTCATAAGATAATCGTCTTTAATAAAATTTAACATACAAATAAATTTCACCTTGGAAGCATCCAACGTCTCATAAATATAATATCGAGTCATACGCGTATAGACACCCACTTGGGCTATAGATACTATATGGCCCCTTCATCCTAGGTGCGTAACCACCAGCTTGAGCCATAGGCCCCTTCGCCTGGGCAGCAATCATCTTGTTAGCCTAAGCCATAGGCCAATTCACCCGTAAGCAACATGTTCATAACATAGGATACAACTTGGGCAAAATTTTCAAATCATTCATCATTTGAATTTCTAATAAATCATATCTTCGAAATTCCTAGACATCACACTCTCAACTTTATAAACTTCTTGAATGAAGGAAGAATTTCCAAAGAAGTCCATGAAAGCATTTTTGTCATAAATTTCACAACATCATATAAAATCAAAACATAATAAATTTCATTTTCAAGATGTTAGAGAAAATTTCCACTCACAGACTATATATATATAATTTAGTTTGATTGATAGGCTTTTCTGATTTTCTCAGTGTCCCCTGTAACAAAAATTGATAATAAAATCAATAATCAACCATCCTATTTCACACGTAACTCAATTTCTTTACTTCTCTTTTCCCATTCATATTTATTTTCTTTCTAGTTTACTTACTAGTTAAACTAAGGTACTGTTTCATTACAAGTGTGGAAAATGCATGGAAAGAAAATGAATTCTAGGCAATTAAATTCCCTAGAATTAATTTTCTGGAGAAATGTCAATCACACGTGATTGATTAATTTAACTTTTCACCAAGAAATAACGGTTATTTTCTATCTTTTGGTGTTTGATAGCTATTATTTTCTAGGGAAACAATCTTTTCTTTTTCCCAAGTTTTGTTATTTTCTTTTTGAATAATTACTTGATAGCCGTTATTTTTGTCACATGAATTATCAAGTATTCTATATAAATTGTACCTTTTTTTTGAATGCCTTAGCCTGCTTAGAATGATTAATCTATTAATACTTGTCATTCCTTCTTATTGGACTTCCTCTCAAGTGGTAATAATTGACTAAAATTGATCTAGTGCCATACATATGGCTCCATATGGCACCATATAGTTATGTGACATACATCAAAGCATGCCACATGGTTATGATTTCCCACGTCGCGTGAATCAGTGCATGCCACATTGCTGTATGATGTCATAGTGTACCATTTGTGTGACGTCAGAATGGGACTAAATAATTGACCTCCTGAGTGTACTTATGAGAGTTTTTCAGTAGCTTGTATGATATTATTGGTACATATGAACATGAAGAAAATAAAATAAAGTTATAGACTTGAACGATGATGTATAATTAGAAATTATAAAATGCCCTTACGGTCTTATATTTGTTAACATTAGCAAGAAATGATATGTAACATAAATCCCCAAAAATAATAATAATAAAAGGAGAAATTGGAGAATACTGCCGAAAAATTTTGCAACTTAATAGATAGCTAACAGACAAGGTGCAAGCTACTAATTAAATAAACTGGAAAACCATTTTTTTTTTATGTTTGTAATGCAATTTATTTATGTTTTTTAAATTAAAAAAGCCCAATATTAAGAGATACACGGAATTCTAATTCCCCGGAAAAAAAACCTTTCCCCTCCTGAAGGAAAATGCTTTCCTTGTTTTCAAGGAAAATATGGTCACGTGACTAAAAGTAGGAAAACGTGTTCCCTGAAAAAAATAACAATCAAACACTGTTAAAGTGAGAATTTAAGTGGAAAATCGACATTTGCCAGGGAAAATTCTCGCAATCAAACATACCCAATTTTATTAACATGAAGTTTCCTTTTTGATTGCAAATTTTGTATTTCATTAAATTCCCAAGATTTCTTCATTTTCAATTAGATAGATGGTTGATCCTTTCTACAATTATTCTAAACTGACTTCTTCTTACAAGTTGTAATAGTATAACCTATTAAAGTCTCAAATACCCACTAAAAATAACAACACTAACTCTTCACCTTTAACGACTAATTCTCAGCCTTTAAACAAAATTTCCACATTTTCCATTAAACATTAAGTTGTTCATTCCTTGCATTTATTTCTTGCTTACTAAACTTTTCAATTTACCACGATATCACTCTATAAAATCATAACACCAACTTATATAATTAAAAATTTCAACTTTATTTCCTCTATATAAGATTTCATCTTTATATTAGCCAACTATAACTTCTTATACTAACATCATAAACCTCAAACTTCATAATCAAAGAACAATTCCATGCTTTAAAACGTATAGTAAACAAAATTACAACATGATATTGCATATTCATAAAATTTCATAACCCCGAACAAAATTTACATTCTTAAATTTATATAAATCTAAAGCTCAAGAACCATTAACACTTTCTTGTTTGATCCTTGTATTCTCCTTCTTTTTCTTCCTAAGATTTTTCCAACTTTTCCCTTTTTCCCCGCAAGAATCGGTCTGCTTTCTAGTTTCTTTGCCTTCTCTATTTTTTTAATAATATATATATACACACAAATGACAAATAGTCCAAGTAGGTCACCAACCGATCGACCTGGACTTGTTTTGATTTTTTTTCCTTAATTTCTTGTTTTCACTTTAACCCTCAACTTTGTAGTCGTATTTAATTTGGTCTCACGTTTCAATCTAACAAGTGGATGAAAGTATAAGGAAATAATTGGGATATCACAGTATACATATTGAAATACAAAGTTGAGAAACTAACCTAGTAATGCCGGTTCGAGAACACAACTTGAATACAGTAGAATCATCCTTTTTTCGTACCTTTTATTGATTGTGATGTTTCTAAGCTATGCCATTATAACTAATAAACTAACTTATAGAGGGATAAAACAGGAAATGCATACTTTAGAATATATGTGCCTCAATAACTGACAAAATACTCTAAAAATGAAACTTTATAATTCTCTAACACAATTAGTGTTTTGGATGCAACATGAAACCCACAATGACCAAAAAAACCAATCCTGAAAGGAAAAATGGAAAGAAGCTGAAAAAATCTTAATTTGAAAGAAATAGTAAGAGAAAAGAAATATAGGACACTTAAGCGGATCAAACTTTCAAAGAGTTTTATATAGAAATGTGAAGAGATGTATACAAAAAGAGATTGAGCTCCTTGTTAATCAACTAAACTAACCCACGACTAAAATTGTTAAATTGTGAAAACAGTCTAGCTAAGCTCAAATCTTTGTTAGATTGTGATGTCCTACAAATCTATAAATATAAGAATTGCACAGCAGTCGAACTAACTAATAAAATTTAATCTCTTTCAAAGAAGAATAATCATAGAAAAAGAAGGAAAATGCACTTCATATTATATATAAAAAAAAATAAAAGAAAAAACAGAGCAAACATGTCATTTTAAAGAGACATGGAATAAGTTCTAGCCTTTACCATGATATGATAATGAAACAAATTTAAAAATGATAAAGAATAATCAGATATATATTGGATATTTTTATTCAGTCATCTCAACAAAGTACATTATTTTGTTACAACATAAAAACATATGGTGGGATTTACAGCAATAATTTATCTTAAATAAAAGTTTCAAAACTGGATTATAATAGCAATTCTTGGGCAGAGAACGGGGTAGAGCTCTTGGCTATCCAAAAATTTGAAAATTCTAATAAAAAGTTCAAAAAATTTAACAAAGAAAAAGGGAAAAAAAAAGGAAAAATGTATATAAGGGAAATTTCTTAACAAAGCAGAGAAAGAACCAAGCATTTGTTAATAGAAAAAACCATGCAAAACAAAAGGCTGAAGAATCATGAATACAACATAAAAAGGTGAAGAATATATAGGAAAGAAAAACTAAGAGAACACTTCAGAGAAGAATAAAATACTGTGGATGGCAAATAAATACAATATCCGATGTGTTGTCTTCCTTTGGTACTCTGCTTATTGATGTTGACCTTTTAATTTATGGTACTTGAGGTCTTGGCTAACTCTACAAAGAAGTTATTGCCGCTCTCCGCACTCGAGATTCTCCCAATACTTGTCCAATAATTGTGCCTCCTCACAACATTCATCCGATGATTACACGGGGTTATAAATATTATTTTCAACACTTCCACTCGTTATTATCCCCTTTCTGATACAATAGAAACATCTTGCATCTCTCAGGCGTTGAAATCCTCTCATTGGCGTCAAGCCATGATAGAGGAAATTAATGCTCTATTCTCTAACCATACCTGGGATCCTGTTCCCATGAATTCTGATTTTAATATAGTTGGCTATAAGTAGGTTTTCCGTATTAAACGGAATCCTGATGGCACTATGTCACGCTACAAAGTGCTTCTGGTTGCCAATGGTTTTCACTAATGACCTGAACTTGATTTCTATAAAACTTTAGTCTGGTTATAAAACCCACCACTATTCATATCTTCCTCACCATAGCTCTCCATTTCAACTCGCCTATATATCAACTTGATGTTAATAATGCCTTCTTTTAGGGTACTTTGCTTGAAACATTCCACATGAGTCAACCTCCAGGTTTTGTTGATTCTCAGCGTCCTATACATGTGTGTCGCCTTCACAAGGCCATCTATGGCCTCAAGTAGGCTCCATGTGCGTGGGACAATGAGCTCAAAACCTTTCTTCTATAATATGGTTTCACTAATTCTGCTTGTGACTCTTCTATCTTTATTTATTTACATTCTACCATCACCATGTATTTTCTTGCTCATGTTGTTGATCTTCTTGTTACTGGAAATGACTCACATGCAGTTAATAGCTTTCTCTCTAGTCTTTCCACTTGATTCTCTGCTAAGAATTTAGTTTCTCTCTACTAGGTTCTTAGAGTTGAGTTCATACGTACCCTTTCTTTCATTTTTCTAAAACAACAAAAGTATATTCTGGATTTACTTTCGAAAGTTGACGTGACTGTACAAAACCCATTTCTACCCTAATATCTAATTCATCCTCTCTTTCTTTATTGGATGGCTCCCCTTCTACCAATGCTACCTTGTACTGACAGGCTGTGGGTGCTCTCCAGTATCTTTCCCTTACTCGGCTGGATATATGTTTTGCCATCAATAAACTAAGACGTTAATAAACTGACTCAGTTTATGAGTCATCTTTCTGAATTTCATTGGACTGCTATGAAAAGAGTCTTGCACTATCCGAAGTAAAGTCTTCATCATGGTCTGCTTCTTCGTAAAACCTCTACTCTTACTCTTTCTGCCTTTACTGATTTTGACTAGGTGGGCAATTTGGATTATCACTTGTCCACTTCTAGATTTATTGTTTATCTTGGTTGTTCTCTTATCCCTTAGAGTTCCAAGAAACAATGTACAATTTCTCAGTCTTCCACTAAGACTGAATATCATGATCTCGCAACTTGTTCTACCAAAATTCTTTAGATCAAGAATTTACTCTCTAAGTTTCATTTATCTAGTCCTCTCCACCTACTCTTCATTATGATTATCTGGGGCGACGTACCTCTCTGTAAATCCAATTTTTCACTCTCACATGAAACATATTTCCATTGATTTTCATTTTGTTAAAAGTCATATTACCAAAGGTACCTTTTGTGTCTCCTACATTTTTAGACATGACCAGCTGGCTAATGTTCTTATTAAGTCTTTGCCTATTAACAAGTTCACTTTTTTTTGCTCCAAGATTGGAGTTTCTAATGAAACCTCCATCTTGTGGGGGCCTATTAAGGAGATATTGAATGTGTCACTGGAAAATGATTGCTTGTCTTCCAAACAGTGATTTACTAGTCTCGGAAATGTGTAGATTATTTTCTTTCTTTACAATGCTACTTTCTGTAATTGTTATTTTCTAGTATTGGTCAATATTATTTATAGAATAGTATTGTGTCTTGTGATATATTTTCTATACTTAATGGAGGCTTACCAAAGGTGCATTATTGTACTCTATATATTCATTACGTCAGTGATCAATAAATATGAAAACATTATTTCTTGTCATTTGTTTCTTGTTCCTTCACTTTTCTTTACGTATTCATTTTTGTTTTGTTCCATACAATTCTTGCGGTCTTGGCCCATTAAGAGTAGATATCTCGTTTGAATAATCCATTTATTTCCCCTTTCATGCATTACATAGTTCTTGGTTACATTACAATAAGAAAAAGAGAGTTGTTTTCTTGAGTTGAATCCGTAATTTCGTATGTTATGTTTTTGAGCATTGTTGAGCGTAGATAAACCTACACCAATGTAGATAAAGCTTTAAAACTCACCCACACATAAAAATATTCATAATTATGTATGGGTAATGTAGATATGGTTTTACAATTATACTACAAATTAGGGTGATTGCGCGCTACAACATAACCATGTAAGCAGAATGTCTACATAAAGCTTGAAGAATTACCCACACATAAATAACATTTATAATTATGTGTGGATAATGTAAATAAGGTTTTGCAATTATCCTATAACTTGTGGTGATTAGGTGCCACATTAGAGCCAAATAAGCAATTGGTGTATATAAAGTTTGGAGAATTATCCGCACATGGATAATTTGTATGATTATGCATGGGTAATGTAAGTAATAATAAAGGCCCGTTCAATCTTATTGAAAAATTATATACTCCCGCCAATTTCTAAAAATGCGTCTTTTTTCCCACTAAATTTAAAATGTAGTTAAAAATATTTACCTACACATAATAAATGTCAAATAACAAATGAAGTACATTTATTAAAGTACCCACACATATTAAAATTATTTGTGGCTTGAAATTATGTGTGGCTATTTTATGTATAGGTGATAGACTTAATTTCTTGTAGTGTTATCCCGTGCAATGCACAAGTGTATTGCTAGTAGTAGTTGTAACACCCTCAACTATTTTTGTAAATCTTTCCATATTGTATTATGAAATAAACTATTAATTAGATTTGAAAATTTTCCCAAGGACTAAAACACAAGTGACTCAAAAATTCCAGATGTTCGATCACAAATTATTTTTATTAAACTTGAATATATAAAGTACATTTTGAAATCTATGTACATTAGTATTTAAATATAATTGTAACGCCTACAAAGATGACTTTATCTAAGAAAATTTATTTCTTTATAAGATGTAAACTTATAAAATTTATATATTAATGGTACTTAAAATTAAGAATAGAAGACAAACGGGAAATTATTTATACAAAATCTACTTTACTATTGTAAAGTAATAATAACTTATTAACTTAAAATAGCCATAATCTTTTTAGGTTTTCCTTGTGATTGCCTAGTACACAATTGCCCCGGTTATATTAGAGTTGCCACCTGTCACCTGCCTTTTAACAATAAAAATGATGACGAAGACATCACACCACCAAGCATGAAGGGCCCCAACCCTCATATAGTATATCGTACGAGCTCAATATCAATAAGGCCAAATCAAATGCGTACGAACTAGGATCCACGTGAGTCCATTGCCGAGGAGTCACTCCTAGTACAAAATACAATCTAGAAATAATAGGCCTGACTTATCACCACTGAGCTCCCAAGCACTCACTTATTGGTACCATGAGTGGTATATCTAGCCAAATAGCTACATTGCTAAGCCCCCAATACTCACCCGAGGGAACACCTCTAGTGGTATATCTACCCAAATAGCAAATAAAGTACGGTATCACTATACAGGCAGTCACCATTGGCTCGCCAGCCAACATTCTTCATACCACAAGCATATTCTCATGTTTAACATCAGGCACAATGGGTGCCTATGGCATGTATCATAGTGTGCTTATTAGTATAATCTCAGTCAAATCATATACATCGTGCCCAATATTTCCAAGTATATCAAGTCAAAGATTGCATTGTTATGTTTACATAGTGTCAACAATTATCATATATCAATCATAGGGCATAATTAATAAATATCACATTATCACATTTGAGCACATAATACTATTGTTTTGCATTGTAGTTGAACTGTTACTTGCCTTCATCTAAAACTATTGCAATATTTTCTTTCATGCTTGTCGAAACTACTCTCAACATTACCTCCACATTATCATGCCATACTAAAGCTCATCAAATAAGGAATTCAACACCTTTTACGGATCTCAGTTTCAAGCTCTACACAAAAAGTTATGCACATTCCAGTACAATACACAAAGGTGCTAAAAATTAGAGATGGCCGGATCCCTAAAAAAGAGGCGGCTGGCCCCCCTCCTCCCCACTTTAAATAAAAAAGGGTCTGGTCACCCTCATTTTATCTTGGGGCTAGACACCCCAACAAAGATGGGGTGGCTGGCATCCCTAAAAGAAACGAGAATGGTTTGCCTTTTTTCTTCTTTTTTCTCTTTTCATTTATCACCCCCTAACCGTTATTTATTGAAGTTTCTAGGGGCTTGCTCAGCAATTATTTAATTAATATTTAATCCTTATAGTTTTTTATTTATTTTTCTTAATACCTTGATTTAAGTAAATTCTCATGAATGCCCAAATACTTTACACATGGGATGGAAAAATTCCACGGGCTCATATAAAAGACCATAATCTTATAACGATTTGCAGAATTCTTAACCCAATATTTATAATTCTATAAAAATATTGACACATCACGTAACATCACAAAAATCATATGATATATTACTTCTGAAATTTTGGTGCGTTACAAATCTTCTCCCCTTAAAGGAATTTCATCCTCTTAATTCAATTGTTGCACCTATGTACCTGTTATGATACATATGATGCATTACTCCAATGATATTCTTCTCCCCTTAAAAGAACAAATGTCAGGAAAAGACTCTTGCATATCATCCACGATTGTTCCTATACCCATTTACATTTCTATATTCATGTATCAACTTATGTCTAGGATATAGTTGTGCTAAGAATCATGCAGTTAATAATCTTTTAAACCCAAGATCCAAATGAAGTTCATCAATCACTTATTTCTATGTTGGATATAAACCTAGAATTGCATCATCATCACTCTCAACAAGTCTGGCTTCTGATTTCCTTAACCATAACGCTATTTAGGCCATCTCCAACTAAAAAACTCTATTTTACAGTTTTACAACTCTAAAGTACAGTTTTTCAAATTCTATTTCACAAATCTTCTCCAACTCATAAACTCTAAAAAGGACACCATATATTATCCACCTCATATTTTCTATATTTTCTACATTTCATAATATTTAGTAAGTAATATATATTGAAAATTAATCAAGTATATTCTCATTTATTAATTATTACACATATAAAACTTTAAATAAATAGTCAAAAATATTACATTTATTTTCACATCAAAAAATAAGTACAAAGTACATGGCAATAATCTCGTCAAGCGGGACTAATCGCAAATGGTAAAACACACATAATAAATATAAAAAAGTACAACAAATGGCGATAATCCATATAGTTGGAAAGACACACGTAATAAATATAAAAGAGTACAACAAATGCAACTCAACTAAGCATCTGAATTAGTATATTCTTCCCACAAATGCTCAATTAGGGCATCACGAAGTTGATAGCGTGCGGTTTTATCCCTTATCTACTTATGTCATGCCAGAACTTCTTGAAAGTGCTCATCATTATATGTAGCCATCTCTACATTTGGAGTAGGAGCTTTAGGGCACTCTAAGATCGGTGCATGTATATCACGTTCATTCTCGATAATCATGTTGTGCATAATTATGCATACTGTCATGATATCATGTATCTCACGCTTGCTCCACAGCCTTGCCAGTCCAGCAATATTCCCTACTTGGCCTGGAGAACTCCAAAATCTCATTCGACATCTTTTCTACAACTTTCCTGCTTCAATGCAAAGTAACTCTTCTTCTGTCCTTGAGGTTTTTTCATTGTTTGCACAAGAGTAGACTATCTCGGGTATATACTGTTAACTAAGTAGTAACCTATGTTGTACTCCTTCTATCACAGCATAGGCAGTAAGAGCAACATCATTAGCTATGATTGCAAAGAAATGTGATGTACCCAACCATTGACGTCATTGTTTGACCCAAGCATCTCAAAATGTACGTGCCAAATCTATAAATCATAATCAGTTGCAACCTCAAGGATTATCATGCGTTGACCACTTTGCCCAGTGTACTGTCCTACCCAAGCAGTAGGGCAATTTTTCCGCTTCCAATGCATACAATTTAGGCTTCCCAACATACCTGGAAAACTGTGCTATTGATCGATATAGAGTAATCTTATGACATCTTCAGCTGTTGGATATCGTAAGTAGCGTCCCCCAAATACCTCGACTATTGTACGGCAGAACCTCTTAACATTCTCAATAGCAGTTGACTCACATATTTTGACATACTCGTCTATTGCATCTACGGCCATCCCGTGGGCTAGAATCCTAATTGCTGCTGTTACATTTTATAATGGAGATAGTCCAAACCATCCAAACCCATCTCTTTTTTGAATAAAGTAACTATCATAACTTTGAACAGCTTCTACGATATGTAAGAATAATGTTCTTGACATTCGAAAATGTTTCTTGAACAATGATTCGTCGTACAATGCATTGGTTGTGAAGTTGTCATTGTACAAGTTTCTTTCTATTGTTGCTCGGTCACGATTGATGACCCGGTGACCCAGAACTGAGCCGTGATAACATACCCTGCTGGATTAAATGGGAAACAACAAATGCATTATTAAAGCTCAGGCAACGGAGTAATTGTTGTTCTGCATTAATTGCTTCAAGCTCATTCTTTAAGAGCTCATCTACATCAGATTCGCCTCTAGATAATGATGAAGATAGATAATATTCATTTGAAGGCCTGCTGAAATTGAAATTTATTTTTGTTTAGTGATTGGACATGCTACTATGTGATGTAGTATTTAACGTGACGATGCTTTTGTGGAGTTGATGAACTATTATATAGACCACTCACTGTACACTAGTTGAGTCACATGTGATAAATATGAACCATTGGAAGGGTGGGGCATATCCAGATAGTTGGATGGGGCATATCCACATAGTTGGATCGTAATTATCTTCGTTGGTCTACCTAAAATGCTCTAATGAATCTGGACCATATGATGGATTAGATGGATTCTCCACTGCCGATCCCTCCAGACTCGCTTTCAACAGATTACTAAAGCTATAACCAAATTCAATGAATGTGTCCGATAGGTTGAACTAGCCAACCAAAGTGGTTCATTTGAGAAGGACATCTTAACTATTATCTTTAGCATGTCTTTACATGATAGTCCAACTACTATGCTTTATACTAATTTTTGGTTGCATTGTAGTTATAGATGGACAATCCTAGGAAAATGTATAGTAAATCAAGAAACCTGGAAAAAATTTCAAGTTTGAACACGTGTGGCCAATGTTGAAAGACTAGGAAAAGTTTAAAGGTTCCGAAGATGCGCTGCTTCCAGGTTTCTCGAGTTACAATGCCTCATCACAGTCTGACCATTCTCCAATCCTGAGGTCTCCAGCTATAGGATTTTTCTCCCGAGCTTTTGTCGTTCTTCCTTAACTTAAACGAGGACAGTCCTAGAGGATCCTTGAACAGGCACCCAATAAGGTTTAAAAAGGCTAAGGCGAAAAGGAAATGTGATGAAGAATAGTCAAGAGCTCTTCAAACTATTACATATGTAAATAAGCAAATGGTCAAGTCCATGGACAAAATTGAGGCACATAGAGAAGAAATCATTCAACTTCAAAGGCGTTGAGTAGATAGAGAAGACGAAAAATTGGCATTACGAAGGTTTCAAGAAGAAAACAAAATTTTGCAAATTGATCCGACAATGATGGATCCTAGGTTTAGGGAACAACTACTTCACTAGCAAGCATTAATTTGGAATAAAAGGGAAAGAGAGACTTGTGGTCAGTCTCAAGGTGATTCTAGCGGGTTTCCGCAGTTCTTTGATGGTCTAGATGGATCACAAAATGGTTTGCCGGACTACAAGCTCATCATCCTTCGTCAAGATGTAGTTGTGTTCTTGTTGCATTTAGTATGACGCTCATATGTGTGTTTTCTTTCTTTTTTCAAAGGCTAGTTTCTAATTGACTTAGTTTGTACTGTTTATGTTGTGTCATGTTTTGATTTGTAATCCTTCACTTTAATTTTATGTGCAAGACGTTATTTTTGTGTATTATGCTAAGAGTTTTTTTTTATTACATAATTTAACCCAAAAAAACATAAATATTAAATTCCCACAACAATGATATAATTAAAAGTAACGGAGAAAAGGAAAATTTGGTAAGAAGTTAGATGACATTAACAAGAAAAATACAAAAGCATCAAAGTTAGTCTAAAATAGGATTAGAGAAAACAAAGCAAAAAAAAAAAAAAAGGATTGAATGATAGTTTCGTAAATATACAGAACTGCAAAAAAGACACCAAATTTGGCGTCCAAAATCTGGAACTCCAAAATAGAGTTCCGTGTTTGGCGTCCAGTTGAAGCAGCCACTGGACACCAAACTGGGCCAACCACGCTAAAATAGCATGGGTTGGAGATGGTCTTAGTTCGTCTTCAAATCACACAAAATATTTCTAATGTCACTTTTTCAAGAATACACTTAAAGTTTCTAGTAAAACCCAAATTTTCAATATTTCTATATCAAAAATGCCTCATGTCTCAAAACAAAGTATCTTGTGCACTTACAAGAAGCTTACAAAAATACTTTACCAATCTCTAATGGTGGTTGAATTTATTCAAAATCTGTAATAAGAAATTCCCAAATAGCATTTACGCTATTCTATTATCAAGGTATGCTTGTATTGTCGACTCTTTATATTTACTTGAATATCACCTTACGTGGTTCATATGACCAAAAATTCATGTTTAGTACAAACAATACTTACTTTATCAACATAAGTTCTAAAATTAATCGTAGCAAATTCATCAACCTTATGCTTACCAGGATTGATGCATAGAATTTCTCATGACTAGACAAGTAGTTTAAAGGAATTTAAAGTACACAATCTTCTTGTTACACAAATTAATCACCATCATCATAATTCAACACTATCGTACTTCTTAGTCACATGTCTTCCTTAATCTCATATGTGTGTATGCTAATTGTTATTCAAAATTCAAATTTCATTGGAACTCGAAGTTTAATAATCCCAAAATGTATGAGTTATATAAATCTCAATATCCATAGATGTTTCTTATGGTAATCTATTTACCTTATTATCCCATCTCATTCGTCAATTAAAATCATTAATAATTGACTGATAACTCAAAAGATTCCAAAAGAGTTGATCTATTTATACCCAAAGTTACACCAGGGACTAGTACATAAATATTATCAATATTTTTATGACATGCATCTCTTAATATCACTAGATCTCTAGTATACTTATCAACTAAACTTGATTCTCAATGAATTCATATATTCCATGTACTCATCAAGGTATCAAAATTAATGCATCCTATTAATCAATTATTCTACTTCGACACATTAATACGAGTATAAATAGTAATCAAAATATTTTTATCGTCAAACCTTGATGTAGTTTGAGATTAGCCATTCACCTAAGTGAACATTGTTGGAATAATCCACATATCATTGTTCACATCTCTAAAACTTTCAATTATACTTTTTCGAATGATTGTCCCATAATTTCTTTATATTGATTCCAAATAACTTTTATATTATGACGTCTACAAATTGCGCAGGCCTTCTTATGGAATCCAAAATTTAAAATCCACAATTTAATCATCCTAAAATATTTTTCACTATGGTAAATCATATTATGTAATTATTGCAGCCTTAACAATGCTATCTGATTTTTAGAACTACCAACTGTAATAGTGTTATCCGTACATTATTCCTATATATCTTGATTTCATAATAATTTCTCTAGCAATCTTATTTTCCACTCACTACTCATAGTATTAAGGACGGGCCATATATATCACACTTCCAATTTCAATGTCTCATTCATATCATATATTTCAAAATAGATCGCATGAGTTCCATATAATGACTTTGGTATACTATAGTTCTAATTCTAATTAAACTTATCCCATATATAATCTCTTACATGTATGATGGGGTGATCAAATTCTTTTTATAGATGCAACTGCCTATTTATCTTCAAGTATCTTTATACCTCATAGGGATTTGAGATCATTACTATAGTGACTATTGTCCTTTAGTGCATCCCATTATGAAGATTAAACTTCACTATATAGTATCAACATAGGCACTTGATACTTATAAGGTATAACTAGGAACATATAGACTTGAAATCTTATGTTATTGAATACAAAATTAAATTAAGATATCAATTCCCCTAGCCTCACTGAGCAAAGATACCATCAAAATTAAATATTGATGATCCCCCTTTTCACCTTGAAATACACACAATATTTAGTGACATTGTAACTCTTACCAAACAATATTTAGTAACATTGTAACTCCTACCATTCTTTCACTTAGTATAGTCTTGATTGATCACATATGATATTCCTTATTGATATTGCCATACCACATTACTCTTTTTTCACTCATCAAGTTTTCCATTATCTATTGTCAAATATTGTGCAAATCAACAACTAAAATAGTTTCGATTACCTAACCTCATGTGATGACTTACAAATAACTGTTTTACCAAATATCATCAATACTAAACTTGTATTATTCACAAGGGTGTCACTAGCACTATAAATTCCTAATATCCCATATCATTGAGATTTAACCCAAAATTGAATTATCGCTTCCATTCGCAAAATTTTCTTTGGTTAGTCTCTTTATTAAAACATAACACTCTCCATGTTGGCCAAAACTTTCATGTACTTCTGTACAAAATCACACTGAACTAATTAATACTTAAACCCACAAGATTACCTTTATATTCGACTTAAGATGGCCAAATTATTCATATAGAGGCCAACAATATGAGCAACCAATGTTGGTCTTATATATCTTATCTGACAATATATAAGTTATTTCCATGGTCACTGGCATAATTCTCAAATTTTAAGAATTTTCTAGTAGATGTCTCTTTCCATATCTCTTCTTTTCTCCAACAACCTGTATCCATGTTCAACCTCATAATAAACCATTAGCCTCAATCACAGATTGTATCAAAGTGAAATAGGGCTCTTCCGATCTCCTGAAAGATTCAAAAAGTGCACCACTAAATTCCACATCTCCCTTCCCTTCCCTTTTTTTATTTTTATTTTTTTATTTTTTCAGATAATTCATTATAACCACTTTGATAATCATTAACTTGAGCAATAACTACCTCAAAATTGGTACTAGAACATTCTTGTCTAGTGCAAGTTAATTTCTCCAACATGTCTCCATTTCTTTTCCATTTCCTCCTTTTTTTTTTTAAGAAAAGAAATGTGCAATCCTTATCTCGTAACGGTTCAACATACAACACTTACCCAATAATAGCATGATACATCAACCATGTCTAATATCATGTTAGTATCAAAATGGAATCACATGATAAAAAACTATCCCAATCACATGCATGCTAACTTTATGGTTGCAACAAAATGCACATAACAAAGAAATCACTTAATTGGCTGGTGGACTCCGTATAACCATTAAGTGTGTGTACATTGGGCAGTCTATAGGGTCATATAAACCATGTTTTGATACCACTTAAATGTAACACCCTAGCTATTTTTGTAGATCCTTCTATATTGTATTATGGAATAAATTATTAATTGGATTGAAAATTTTCCCAAGGAACAAAACACAAATGACTAAAAAATTCCAGATGTTCGATCACAAATTATTTTCATTAAACTTGAATACATAAAGTACGTTTTGAAATCTTGGTACATTAGTAATAAATAGATTTAAATATAATTATAGCGCCCTCAAAGATGATCTTATCTGAGAAAGTTTCTTTCTTTATAAGGTTTAAGCTTATAAAATTTATATATATTTAGGATACTTAAAATTAAGAGTAGAAAACAAATGGGAAATTATTTATATAAAATCTACTTTATTGTTGTAAAGAAATAATCTATTATTAACTTAAAATAACCATAACCTTTTTAGGTTTCCCTTGCAGTTGACCCATGCATCATGGTCAAAGCCCAGTACACAATTGTTCATTTATATTGGAGTTGCCACCGACTCCATCACTTGCCTTTTAGCACCTACAATGCAATCAAGTAACGGTATGTGTAATCATTATGTGTATGATGTCAATAAAATGATAACGATTACATCATACCACCAAGCATACAGGCCCCCCGATTTCATATGGTATACCACACGAGCTCAATATCAATAAAGCTAAATCAAATGCGCATGTACTAGGATCCACGTGAGTCCATTGCCGAGGAGTCACTCCTAGTACAAAATACAATCTAGAAATAATAGGCCTGGACTATCACTGCCGAGCCCCCAAACACTCACTTGTTGGTAACATAAGTGGTATATCTACCTAGATGGCAACACTGTTAAGCCCCCAAATACTTACTCAAGGGAACATCTCGAGTGGTATATCTACTCAGATAACAAATAAAGTATGGTATCACTATACAGGGTTCACTCAATCACCATTAGCTCACCAGCCAATATTTTTCATACCACGAGCATATTCTCATGTTTAACATCAAGCACAATGGGTGACTATGGCATGTATCACAATGTACTCATTACTATAATTTTTGTCAAATCATATACATCGTGCCCAATATTTCCAAGTATATCACGTCAAAGATTGCATTGATATATTCACATAGTGTCAACAATTATCATATATTGCAATCTTTCTAATCATAGGGCATGATTAGTAAATATCACATTATCACATCCGAGCACATAATACTATTGTTTTACATTGTAGTTGAACTATTACGTACATCCATCTATAGCTATTGAAAAATTTTCTTTCATGCTTTTCGAAACTACTCTCAACATCACCTCTAATTTATCATGTCATATTGAAGCTCATCAAATAATTAATACATCGCCTTTTACTGATCTCAATTCCGAGCTCTACATAAAAAGTTATGCACATTTCCGTCTAGTGCACAAAAGTTCTAATAAATGGGGATAGCCAGCCCCCAAAATAGGGAGAGGCCAGCCCCCAAAATGCTGGTGGCTGGCCATAGTTTTAAATAAAAAAAGGGATGGCTGACCTCATTTTATCTTGGGGCTGGATGCCCCAAGAATGGCTTTGCCCTTTTTCTTCTTTTTTTTTTATTACCCTCTAACCCGTATTTATAGAAGTTTCTAAGGGCTTGTTCTGTAATTTTTTAATTAATATTTAATTCTTATAGCTTATTATTTATTTTTCTTAATACCTTAATTTAAGTAAATTCTCATAAATGCCCAAATACTTTACACATGGTATAGAAAAATTCTACGACCTTGTATAAAAGACCACAGTCTTATAGCGATTTCTAGAATTTTTAACACAATATTTATAATTCCATAAAAATATTGACATATCACGTAACATCACTCAAGTGATATATTATTCTTTAAATTTTGGGACGTTACAATAGTAGTAATAATAATGATGATGATGATGGTGATGATGATGATAATAATAAAACATTTACTGGTTACTTAACACCACAATCGTACATAATGCCATTAACCATTTACTAGTTGCTCAGTACCCTAAATCATATGGTTTTTAGTATTATACATGATTTGTGGTATTAGGGAACTATTAAATGATTCACGAAGGCATTGTCCATGATTTTACGTATGGCGACTCCTACATAATTTAAGTTGTTATTGTCATTATTATTGTTGTTGCTGTTGCTATCATTATTTCTATTTTGAATGAGTAAGTCTTTCCTTTCAAACTGGTTGTCGAATTGTTGCATTTAATTATTTGGAAATTAAGGATTTTAAGTATTGGCCAACTCATTCTTGGTTTGGGGTATTGTGTGGAGTTTGGGGTATTGAGCAGCTAGTAAGTAGTTTAGGGTATCATACATGATTTAAGGTGTTAAGCAGCTTGTACATGGTTTAAGGTAATATCACTATTTCTTTTTAGAGTGAGTATTACATTTCGTTGCATAGTCGTAATTGATTATTTGGGAGTCAAGGAGTTGGGTTATTGATAAATACATATATGGAATAGGGTAATTGTTCAAGATCTTGGGTATTGAGCAACTACTAAGTGGTTTATGATATTAAGTAACTTGTATGATGTTTAAGGTGTTATTACTATTGTTGTTATTGTTGTCATTATTATTTGTCATTTTTGAATGAGTCTTACGTTTCATAAGATAAAATCACTTAGGAATCGATTATTTAGGGTATTGAGCACTTAGTAAATGGTTTGCTTTCAAGTATTGAGCAACTAGTAGAATATGATTTAAAGGGTTATTACTATTATTATTGTTCTTGTTATTGCTGCTACTATTACTACACTCACCTGTGCATTGCACGGAAATAACAATGGCAATAAGAAATTTCAACTATAAGTGTCAGACTCTATTAAATGTACAATTAAAATTATCAATTTAGAAAAGAACAGCTTAAAAATCATGTGTGTGAAGAATATATCAAAGTAACAAACTTTTTCTTGAGCAATATATGCAATGCACAAACTACCTTTGTCAATCTTCATCAAATGTACAATTTCAATCAACATGATGCGACAAAATTCAACCTTTAAACATTGCACAGGACATAGACAATCGGGTTCCACTAGATCGGAAGCTAAAACCCATGACTCTTAGCAAAGTTAAGACCCAATAGCATTACATTTCCTTCATAATCTTCCAACCTCAACAACCCTTTAATTTGATTAGTAGGCAAACAACACCGTATGCCAATGATCCTACACAACTACATGAACAAAATAATATTGCTCTTTTTAATCCATCGTCACATTCATGTTCAAGTGGAGGCAACCAATAGGAGAGCAACCCATTTGGAGTTGCTTAACTAAGTTGCATCAATTCGCTAGTAATCACTTTTCCCTATGGTATTAAGACAAACAAGAGCAATAAAGGCCACTGAGTAAGGATGGCGTCATAAGGCACCATGCAACTCTCATTTTTGCTCAAACCATATACTCTTTACCGTGCATACAATTAAATCAAGCTCTCGATTGTTGCATGGTGAAGAAATCACATGCAAAACATATATTAACCTATAGTTAAAAGCCTAGAACAAATAAATAATTGATAAAGAGTATTAAATAATCAAACATCTCTCAACAACAAAACCAAAACTGATAAAAAATTTTTCTTTCACTTAAAATAAAATTAAATAATGATGGTCGTCTATTTCAAACATCAATCAAAATAGAAGAACCCCTCTATTATCAACCAGTCAATATAACAAAAGGGCATTTAAATGAAAATAGCATATGACATTATCATTAAAAAAACAAAAATGATTAGTATTAGTAGGTACCTACACTTTAAAATGTCATCACATCCCAATGATAGAATCATAGAATTAATAAGCAAAATCTCCTTGGCACGTAACAATATGTAACAATCTTGTTTCGAATATACTCTAAGAAAACTTGTAGAGGCAAGAAAAATTACCTTGGCATTGATAACCAAATCAAGAAACAATTTATCAAAACCAATGTTGCGTTTCTTCCTTAATATCTTAAGTTTTAGCCAACTATTTTATAAAAAAGAATTTTCTTTACGTACCAGAATTTAGGCCATAGAAAGGGCAGATTAAGGTGCAAGAAAATGTGAAATGCCTTTAAACCTTTCTCTTTACGTTATTAACATTAATATTGGGAATAAACATAATCACTCAAAGGGGGAAAACGTAACGTACCACCAAAAAATCACAAGGTAGAAAATGATGATGATAATAATAATATATATATATATTTTCCCAACGTGCCAAACCCAGAAGCTTCTTAGGGGTTAAAGGTCACATAGGCCGTAGGCTTAGGGGTCGCTAGAGGGTAAGTTGAAGGGTCATTTACTCTCCTATAAATAGAGCCCTCTAGTAAAGATCTGGACAAACCCTTAAGAGTATACTTACCAAATGTTAACGAGTGAAAGTCATTAAGAATAATTGCCATTGACGTGAATCATTGGCATTATTATCAGTTAGGCCAAGTATAGGTAACTGGAGTTTAATAATATTTAGCCATAAAAAGCACTACAATCCAACCCAATTCGGCGGGGTCCAATACCATGATTCCAACCAATAGAAATCCTTCCAATCCGGTTCAATCCAGATTAATCCGAATCAAATTGAATCTTTCCTCTTTAAATTGAACTATTCCAGTTTGATATTGAAAATGTTGGACCGTGAAATTGTCCATATAAGATAATTATCCTACAGGTACCTGGGACATAAAAAGGGCCCTCAAGAATATTTGGACTGTCAGGTGTCCACATAGTATATGGGACTGTCAAGTATCCTCATGCAATTAAAAAGTTATGTCAGTAAGGGTGACATGGAGAACTCTAGTGCCCCATTCTATGCGTGAAATTTAAATTACCGAGCATAAGTTACTTCAAAAATTATGAAATTATTGTCTTTTTGCAATGGATTTTAATGCAGTACAGTTTCCACACACACATGCCCCACTCACTGAATATGTGTATATTCATCCTTCTCCGTTTAACATTTCAGGTAATGGAGTGAGAGTACACCACAACCACGATTGAAGGGTGGACGCTTCGTCCCGAGCGCTATGAACTATGTTAGATGTTGATCAACAGTGTATGGTCATATTTTGATACCTCCCCTAAAATGGATATAGATAGGAGATGATAACTTACTAGACAGAAATCTACGATTCTTGTACTCAGATACTAAAGGCACGTGTCTCCCTTAGCATAGAATAAGGAATATTTAACATGTTATAATACTTATTAAATGAGGTTCCAATTTTTGTATAGGACTCATGTAGGACTCGTGATGAACTATCGGCTACTAAGTTATGTTGCGTCTTTATGTTACGTATCTATGAATGTACAAATGCACCAGTATCTATTATTTAGATAAACCTTTGGCTCATGAGTCTATTTCTTAATGAATAAGTTCAGTTGGATTTATAATTAATACTCAAGTAAATAACTTTGACAAATTTGGTAATACTTCACGGGCATGGAAATCCCTCTTGTCGAAAAACGATCTGTTGAAGATCTTATCTTACATAATTTAAGAATATATATTCTACACGACAATGATTACCTATTAAATGAACTAATAAATGTTTGAAGGATGTGTAACCATGTGAATGTCTTTCAATCTATACATGAAATAAACAAATATATAATTATTTTTGACATGTGCATAAACAAATATAAATAAATGCAAAAGTTAAAGGTTATGAAAAAGAATAAACATTTTGACGTGTAAATAAGTAAATAAATCAGAGCACTTAGACGATTTTAAAAAAAAAAAGGATGATGACAAAAGTTGCGAGTTACGTTAAAGCCTCCACAAGAACAGGTATCAGAGCAATCCAGGTTTTATGGTTCTGGTCACCCAACGTATCAGAGTGCTCAAGGAAAAGCGACCACCTGGTAAGAAGTTTTAACACACTTATTTTTGTAAACTATGGTAATAACGTACATAGGTGTGCATAATATTATTGTAGAAAAAAAAATTGGAATATTCTTATTTGGATAAAATAATGTTGGCACCTCTTTATTCCGTGCATGCATAAGGTCATTAGGTGGACTAACTTGTTCATTGGGAAATAAGGAATCTTGATTTGAACACCCTACTCCTTGATCTTCACTGTGAGTTTCTGCCTTGTTTTTATTTGCCTTTGGAACAAGAAGACCATTCATAACCTCAAAACCTATCCTTTTAATGGTACTTAAGCTCAGATGGCTAGAGTGATACGTCAGTGGAGATATAAAGGCTCTCAAACCCGCATTAAAACCATCCAGTATGTAGCTAATAACCATACTGTAGAATAGACACTCAGGCGAAGCCATTTGCCTCAGCATGTTCTTCATAATAATGTGACCCAAGTTTGGACGGTTTCCTTGCATAATGCGCCACATCAACCAAATATCCCCATCTTGCAAAATTTTAGTACCTTTAGCACGAGGATTTAATGTCTTAACCACAATAGAATGCAATACTCGATGTATTGGTGGAAGTTCTATCACTTTCCTTGGAATCTGAGATATAGGCTTGCCAAAAAGAAGGTTGCACACGCCCTCAACCTATCAAAACTCAAATCATCCTCACACTTTAGGCTCCCGATCGGAATGGAGAAAGTTTCTCCTAAGCTAAAAGAAGTAAGAGAAAAATACCTCCCTCCCATATATGTATCAAATCCGTATGCCGTAAGTGCAGGTGGTGAAACACGAGGGCCATGTTCCGTCGAATGGGCATTAGAATAAAATAAACGAATAAGATCAGGATAAATACCCCTTTTCAAACTTAAAAAGGTATTCCATCCAAAATTATCAAAAGTGTCAAGATAAGGAAAGGGAATATTACGGAGATCATTAAGATTTGCTACAACTCAAGGTTCTACTGAGAGGGGACGGAAGAGAGTAAACCTCATTTCATAGAAATGAGAAGCAAAATTCAGAGTTGCACTAGAAAGGTGATATGCACTATGCTCATCTCCATCCCCACTTGGATTTGTCTCCGCAGTTCTATTTTTTTTAGTTCCTGATTTTTTTGACAATGTAAGGAAGAAATTGATAAATGGTAATGGAGGATTGTAAGATAATTGATTTTATAGAGAGGCTAGAGACCAAACAATGCTTTCATTTCCAAGAAGGTAAGTCTTGTGACTGAAGTGTCACTATCACCTCTCTAAATATATATATATATATAATAAATAAAATTCTGCATGTAGTTTTGGACCTTTTGCATGTATATGCAGGAGAGTTTGGCATATAGTTCTAAGACTTGTTGCGTATGTCTAAGTGAGGATTAATTAGAATAATGGGGATTAAGGCATAAAATATATTATCTACGGTGTTGAATTGGAGACTAGGAGGAAAATATTATAACTTGCTCTTAGCATATGAGAAAATTTCATACTTAGTACATCGTCTCGTCAAAAGCTTTCATCTAAGATCCTTGTTAATATAGTTTAAAAAAAATAAATGTTAATAATATAAAAAAAAATAAAAATAATATTAATAATAATATAAAAAATAATAATTGACCTCTTGACTCAACTGGTGGAAGCTCAAATAGAACAAATAGCCAGAATGACAAATCAACACATAAATGAACATCCCACCCAGACTGCTAGTGAAAGGTTTCGACAATTGAACCCACCTATATACGAAGGATCAACCAACTTGGTGGAGGCAGAGGATTGGATTAAAACCATAGAAAGGATGGTCAACTATAGCCACGTGCCCAATGAAGAAAAAGTAAATTGTGCATCATTTATGTTACGGGGTAGTGCCAGCCATTGGTGGGATATCGTCCAAAGTCTGGAAATGATTAATGAGATGACCTGGGAAAGATTCTGCAAACTCTTTCGAAATAAATACATCCTAGCTGCTGCCCGAAATCAAAAGATGGGAGAATTTATACACCTGTGACAAGGGACGACGACTGTAGGAGAATATATAAAGAAATTTGAAGAACTGTCACGTTTTGCCAGTCACATGGTAGCCACGGAAGACCTTAAAACTGAAAGATTCTTAGAAGGACTAAGGCCTGAGCTAAGTCGTGACGTGCAAACGGCAGGAATTGAAGGAGTTAGTTTTGCCACTATTGCAAACAGGGCTATTACGGCTGAACAAGCAGAATTGAAAATTATTCGGGCTCGGGAAGCTCGAAAGAAGAACTTCACAAAAAAAACTCAGGCAAAAACTGGAGTGGGAAAAAGAAGACTTTTCATTCCAATTCAAGCTCGAAGAAAAACGAGGATAACCAACAAACATTATCCAAGAAGGGGAAATTCACGACTCCCACATGTGTTAAGTGCGGCAAGAAGGGATCAACGGCATGTTACGCTTGTGGCAAGAAGGGACATATAGCAAGGGAATGCCCTAGTAGGAAACCAAATCTAACTACCCAGCTCAAGTTTTCACCATCGAGGCAATAAATAGAGCATCAATATCTGGAGAGGTGCCAATTGGAGGCATGAAGGCTAACCCCTTAATCGATACCGGCGCTACACATTCATTTGCATCACCATACTTTATCTCCACAATGCAAATGACACTCGCCCCCACTAGTGAGGATGTGATAGTCTCAATGCCTTTAGGAGAAACTCAAATAACGAATAAGCTAGCATTAAACACACCAGTTAAGCTAGGAAATAGCATATTTCCAGCCAATCTCATTCTATTGGATTTAAAATATTATGATGTTATCTTGGGTATGGATTGGCTCTCGGATCACCAAGTCATTTTAAATTGAAAAAATAAGAGTATTCATGTGAAGGAAGAAGAACCCATCTCCTTCACAGGAACCTCCAACTATTCATCATATCTGCCGCACGAGCTAAAAACCCAACTGCAAGAGATGTTAGATAAGGGCTTCATCCAACCAAGTTTCTCCCCTTGGGGAGCTCCAGTCCTCTTCGTGAAGAAGAAAGATGGATCTACGAGGCTATGTATAGATTACAGAGAATTGAACAAAGTAATGATCAAAAATAAATACCCACTACCTAGAACAGACGAGTTGCTTGATCAGCTTCAAGGGGTAGCCATCTTCTCCAAGATTGATTTAAGGTCAGGGTACCACCAATTAAAGATCAAAAGGGAAGATATCCCTGTAACAGCCTTCAACACCCGATATGATCACAACGAATTTTTAGTTATGCTTTTTGGGCAGACCAATACGCCTGTAGCCTTCATGGACCTTATGAACCGGGTGTTCCACCCATACCTAGATAAGTTTGTCAATGTATTTATTGATGACATCTTAATTTACTCTAAGACTAGGGAAAACCACGAACAACATTTAAGGATAGTATTGCAGAAGTTAAGAGAAGAAAAGTTGTATGCCAAGTTATCCAAGTGTGAATTTTGGCCGGAAAAGGTGAACTTCTTGGGGCACGTGGTCACTAAGGAAGGAATTTCAGTGGACCCCAACAAGGTAGAAATGGTAATAAACTGGCCTCAACCCACTACCGTTACAGAGATCTAGTTTCTTTGGTCTAACAGGGTACTATCAGTGATTTGTGGAAAGATTCTCGCATTTCGCAGTACCCCTTACTCAGCTCACAAAGAAAAATGCTCCTTTCAAATGGATAGATAGCTGTGAGGATAGCTTTCAAGAATTAAAGAAAAGACTCACAACTGCCCTATGCTAACAATCCTAACAAACTCTAAGGGATTTGTGATCTACAGCGAAGCATCAAAAAATGGGTTAGGAGATCGTGCTAATGCAACATGGAAAGGTCATCGCGTATGCTTCTTGACAACTCAAATCTTATGAAAGGAATTACCCCCACTCACGACCTCGAATTAGCAGCCATCGTCTTCACCCTAAAAATCTGGAGACATTACCTCTATGGCAAAAAATGTGAAATTTATAAGTTTAAAGTATTTTTTCACCTAAAAGGAACTTAACATGCGTCAGCGTCAATGGTTAGAGCTATTTAAAGACTATGACTGTGTCATTAACTATCATCCTGAAAAGTCTAATGTAGTGGCCGACGCATTAAGTTGAAAGATGGATTCAGGGCCACCAAAGCTAAAAGAAGAAATTCAAAAGTTCATGTAACGACCCGCTTCACTTTGACATGATATTGTCCGCTTTGGGCCTAGCCCTCACGGTTTTGCTCTTAAGTTCTCACTCAAAAGGCCTCATATCAGATGGAATGGGTCTCATGAGATCGGAAGAGCAGGTCTCACTTTCTCTACCCAAGCGATGTGGGATTGAGGATGTCACAATCACCCCACCTAAGGGGGCCCAACGTCCTCGTTGGCCACACTTCGGATTGGGCTCTGCTCTGATACCATCTGTAACGACCCACTCCAGTTTGACATGATATTGTCCGCTTTGGGCCTAGCCCTCACGGTTTTGCTCTTGAGTTCTCACTCAAAAGGCCTCATATCAGATGGAATGGGTCTCATGGCTTATAAACTGGTCTCACTTTCTCTACCTAAGCGATGTGGGATTGAGGCTGTCACAGTTCAACTTGGAGATATTGTCTTCAGAGGACGCATGCATTTCGACGATAAGCATACAACCCATTTTAAGAGAAAAGATCGAGCAGTTACAGAAAGAAGACGTGTATTATCTTAAGGCAAGAAAGAAGTAGGAAGAAGGCCTTAACAATGAATGCAAATTCTTAGATGCGGGCGTCTTAACCTATAAGGAAATATTATATGTGCCAAAGAATCCAGAACTACATAAAGAACTCTTGTTCGAAGCCCACAACACCCCGTACTCGATACATCCTGGCTCAACAAAGATGTACCATGAGATAAGAACTCTGTACTAGTGGCCAGGAATGAAAAAGGAAATTTCAAGATTCGTCAAAACATGCTTGGTCTGCCAACAGGTAAAGGCCGAACATCAACGCCCAGTAGGATTGTTACAACCTTTGCTGATACCGGAGTGGAAGTGGGAAAAGATCACAATGGACTTCGTAACTAGCCTTCTACGAACCACGAAGAATCATGACGCTATATGGGTAATAGTAGACCGATTAACCAAGTCTGCTAATTTTCTCCCTATTAGAATGACCTATAAAATGGAACAACTTGCGTCATTATATATCCAAGAAATCGTTCAGATCCTTCACAGAGTTCCAGCAACAATTGTCTCAGACCGAGACCCACAATTCTTGTCCCACTATTGGAAAAGCCTGGACAAACTCTTAGGGACTCAACTTCACTTCAGTACAGCATTTCATCCTCAAACGGATGGACAATCAGAACGCACAATTCAGACATTGGAAGATATGTTGTGTGCTTGCGTATTAGAATTTCAAAGGAACTGGGATAGATATCTACCTCTAGTTGAGTTTGCATATAACAATAGTTATCATGCGTCAATCAAGATGCCTCCATTCGAATCACTATATGGTAGGAAGTGTAGATCCCCTCTCCATTGGGACGAAGTTGGTGAGAAACATAGAGTTGGACCAGAGATGATGAAAGAAGTAAAACAAGCCGTAGAAATTATCAGAAAGTGACTACTAGCAGCCCAAGAACGTCAAAAGAGTTACGTTGATCATCACAGGCGACCACTGGAGTTTGAAGTCGGGGATAAAGTGTTCATAAAAGTCTCACCAATCAAAAGAATGATGAGGTTTAGAAAGAGAGGGAAACTAACACCTCGATATATCGGGCCTTATGAGATTTCAAAAAGGATTGGGGAAGTTTCTTATGAGTTAAAACTGCCCTCAAACTTTGAAAGAAGGCACAATGTCTTCCATATCTTGGCTCTGAGGAAATACCTGCCAGATCCCTCACATGTGATAACTGAGGTTTCGTCAGATCTCCAACCCAACCTCACTATAGAGGAAAGACCGATAAAGATCCTTGCAAGGAGTATCAAACAGTTGAGAAAGAGAGAAATGCTTATTGTAAAGGTGCTACGGAGGAGCGAAGCAGTAGAAGAAGCGACATGGGAAAGGGAGGATGAAATGAAGATAAAGTACCCTGAATTGTTCTAAATTTCGAGGGCAAAATTTTTATAAGGAGGGGTGATTGTAACGTACCACCAGAAAATCACAAGGTAGAAAATGATAATGATGATGATGATGATGATAATAATAATAAATATATATATTTTCCCAACGTGCTTAACCCGGAAGCTTCTTAGGGGCTAAAGGTCATATAGGTCATAGACTCAGGGGTCGCTAGAGGGTAAGTTGAAGGGCCATTTGCTCTCCTATAAATAGAGCCCTCTAGTAAAGATCTACACAAACCTTTAAGAGTATTCTTACCAAATGTTAACGAGTGAAAGTCATTAAGAATAATTGTCATTGACGTGAATCATTGACATTATTATCAGTCAGGTCAAGTACAGGTAACTGTAGTTTAATAATATTCAGCCATAAAAAGCACTACAATCCAACCCAATTTGGCGGGGTCCAATACCATGATTCCAACCAATAGGAATCCTTCCAATCCGGTTCAATCCGGATTAATCTGAATCAAATTGAATCTTTCCTCTTTAAATTGAACTATTCTAGTTTGATACTGATTAAACTTGATTGTTCTGGTATAATGCAAATTAATATCGTTTATATTGGATTATTGCTTATTAATGCAGTTTAATTTTGTTTGAACTTGATTATTCCTGCATAATGCAATTATACTTCGGTTACTTCTTTTTTAAACTTGATTATTCATTTATAATACAATTTAACTCTACTCAAGTTGGATTTCTTTTTTTTTAATACAACTTGAGTGCGATTACTTCTTTATATTTCATTACAATGTAATTTAAGATTGTTTGGATTTGAATTCTTTTAGACGTCTACATTACATCTATTTAATACGTTTGAAGATCTTTATGCAATCTCATTAAGTCATTTATGACACTTGTACATAGATGCCCTAAAAAAGCCAAATTGGGGTGGATTGTAAATAAATTAGTGATTCTATCAAAGAGTGATAGGACTGCACTTCATTTCTTTCTATAACTTTCGGATGAGCTCTTTTATATTTCACTAGTATTTTACCTCATGTTTTGATGTTTACATTTATTGAGTTATATTCCTTGAAGTAACCTTAAATGTCATTTTCTTACAGATACGTTTAGTATCACTTTCTTATAGATACTTTTTAGTATCATTAGTGGACAAAAAGGGATGTTTTGAAAGATTCTTTATGTTTTATGCATATATATAGGGGTTAATCTAGCTTCTCGGAGTCACCAGCAAAGAAAGCTCATGCCATGAAATTGAAGCATAAGGTCTCCTCATGAAAATGTTGGACTGTGAAATTGTCCATATGAGATAATTATCCTACAGGTACCTGAGATGTAAAAAGGGCCCTCAAGAATATTTGGACCGTCAGGTGTCCACACATTATATGAGACTGTCAAGTGTCCTCATGCAATTATGAAGTTATGTTAGTTAGAGTGACATGGAGATCTCTAGTGCCCCATTCTATGCGTGAAATTTAAATTAGCGAGTATAAGTTATTTCAAAAGTTATGAAATTATTGTCTGTTTGCAATGAATTTTTTATGCAGTACAGTTTCCACACATGCACGCCCCACTCACTGAATATGTGTATATTCATCCCTCTCCTTTTAACATTTTAGGTAACGAAGCGAGAGTACACTGCAACCACGATTGAAGGGTGGACACTTCGTCCCGAGCGGTATGAACTACGTTGAGTGTCGATCAACAGTGTGTGGTATACTTCTCCTCTTGGTGAATATAGATGGGAGATGACAGCTTACTAGACAGAAATCTACGATTCTTGCACTCAGATACTAAAGGCAATGCATATTAATCATGAATTTAACGGGTCTCCCTTAGCATAGAATAAGGAATATTTAACATGTTATAAGACTTATTAAATGAGGGTCCAATTTTTGTATAAGACTCGTGATGAACTATCGGCTACTAGGTTATGTTACGTATGTATGAATGTACTAATGCACCAGTATCTATTATTTAAATAAACCTTTGGCTCATGAGTCTATTTCTTAATGAATAAGTTCATGCGGGTTTATAATTAATACTCAAGTAAATAACTTTGACAGATTTGGTAATACTTCACGTGCATGGAAATCCCTTTTGTTGAAACAATAACTGTTGAAGATCTTATCTTACATAATTTAAGAATATATATATTCTACACAACAATGATTACCTATTAAATGAACTAATAAATGTTTGAAGGATGTGTAACCATGTGAATGTCTTTCAATCTATACATGAAATAAACAAATATATAATCATTTTTGACGTGTGCATAAACAAATATAAATAAATGGAAAAGTTAAAGGTTATGAAAAAGAAATAAACATTTTGACGTGTAAATAAGTAAATAAATCAGAGCTCTTAGATGATTTAAAAAAAAAAAAAAAGATGATGACAAAAGTTGCAAGTTACGTGAAAGCCTCTGCGGAAAAAGGTACCTGTAACTAAAATAATTAGTGAACACTATTTTCCGATAGTAAATCAAAATTATATAACTACTGCTACAGATTAGTCCATTTGAACTGCTTCTTTCGTTATCTGAAAGGTGCACATAAAGCTCAATGGGAAAACTGATTCCATGAATATCGATTATTAAAATTTAACCAACCTAACTCACACACACATATATATAACATATAAATATACTAGCCTTATTTCATGAATGGGGCTATCCAAAAATGCGTACTTCTTCTTTTCAAAAATAAATATGCACGAAGATGTTAAAAACCAAATATGAGGGGGGAAAGGATCAAAACCAACAACAGAGACATAAGCATATTTATTCATCCATGAGGAGCAATTCCAAAGAAAGAACAACGGAAGGGTCCCATTGAGCAATAACAATCAATTTCTCAAGAACGCTCACAAGGAAAGCATTCTTCTTGTTAAGCTCGACATTCACAGTGCTCAGTCGACGTAAAACCAGAGACATTTAATTAGAAGACAAATGGAGAAACTAAAAACGAGGAATTAAAAAAACAAATGTGTACTAGAAAACCCTCAAGACGAACTCATAGTAGGAGGGACTATATGTGCAACTTCAATTTATAGCTGAATAGCACACAATAAAGATTAAATAATTGAAAAAAGGATGAAAATCGTGGAAATTAGGGAATAGGGTTCATTTCCAAATTCATCTTCTAAACACGGGCGAATTAAATCTATATTCTAAAGCTCAAAAATCGCCTAAAAGAACTCGGATCAATAACGCATCTAACATATCAGCACCAAGCAAAAATCCCAAATATGTACAAAGTAATTGAGGAACATTCACAAAAATAAGAATAATGCAATTAGTTGTTGATAATATAGAGAAGAGATAAGAATTTTCCATGGAAAGCATCTCAAATTTTACGGGATAATCTATGGAATGAGAGGGAAATAGCCGATGAAGGAGGTAATTTCGGAAAAGATAAGGATAGGGTGTGAGGATAAAAAAGAAATTAGATAAAAAATTAAAAAAAATAATTTGGCAGGTGACACCATCAGTGACATCCTCATAATCCTTATAAAGTTAGACTAGTGGGTGGAAAAATCATGCTAGACAAACTTCTCTTATTAGTAATATGATGATGATGATTATTTTTATTATTATTTTCTTTTTTGAATGAGTGAGTTTACATTTCAAAGCAATTGTCGAATCGTTAGAGTTGATCACTTAGAAATAATTGATTTGGGTTACTGGCCAACTTGTACAAGTTTAGGGTATTATGCATGGTTTTGGGGTATTGGACAACTAGTACATTGTTTAAGGTATTATTACTATTTGTCATTTTTAAATGAGTCTTACTTTTTTCATAGAAGATGTTAATTCGTTGTAGTTAATTAATTGGGAATTAAGGATTTAGGGTTTTGAACCACTAGTAATTGGATTAGAATATTGTATATGATTTAAGGTTTTGCTTAAGGTATCATGACCAGTAGCCAATCTGGGGCGAGCCACGAATTTAAAGAGGACAAAGCTTTAAAAAAAATTATTCTACAATAAATAGTTATTATGAATTTTCACAACATGCTAAAAATGACTCACTTCGCAGGACGATCCATTTTCATAACTAAATAAAAGAAATGACAAACCACCAAAAATTGAGCCATCTATTTATATAATAGAACTCTCAAATTATCTACCTTTTCTCTAGGAGTAAATTAAGAAACATAATTTGATATTTTACTCTCTTTTTTTTGCAACTGATATTTTATTCTAATTCATTACACCAACGCGATAAAAGTTTTTGTGAGATAAATTTTATCATATCGATAATAATTGAAAGCAATGACTGTCTCCTTTCTCTTATGTGATAATAAAGAACTTAATGTATAATTCACATAATTAAAGATGCTATGGCAACTCTCTAATTACAGGAAAAATCATATGAATCATGAGACAGTTGATTTACCCAAACTTTAAGGACCAAAGTAACCCAGAGTATTGAAGTTCAAATTTTCACGTCCAAAACTAGTATTAAGATTTAATAAAATCTGAAGCCATATGGACCAAATCTTAAAATTCAGAACCATAGGGACTTTGAAGTCTACAATCTCAAAGGATTAAAATAGAATTTTAGTAAACAACATGGCCAAGTTAAAAATTCAAAAATCCTTGAGTGCCAGTTATGCGGTTAAGTCATTAGTTTAAAATTGCAATTCAAGTCCCTTGCCCTAACTAATTTCCAAATGCAAGTCCTTCTCATGAAATCTGAAATAGGATTTAATAACACCTAATTAAACCCCAAATAACAAACAAACTTCACCAAATGCAAGTCATTCTCAACTCCCTTTTGTCCTGTTTTACATACACTCTCTCTCCTTCTCGACTCTCTACAACGTCTTTGCAAAATAAGAGTTCAATTCCAGTAACAAGGTTTTCAAATCAAAGGGTCCAATTCAGAGCATCAAATTGAAGGTCGCTAGAATTGCCAAACCAACAAAAGCCAAGGCTAGTGAAGACTCTGAACCGTCAATTCAAGAAAACCAGATACAGGGTACAATGGAAGAGCTTGATTTTTGTTCTCTCCAGCACTCACCATCTCTAGGAACATCACCCTTTACCTAATGTACAGAAGAATTTTACTAGCCAGGAAATGGGGACTGAAGAAGTTTCTAGCCAGATTGAAATGGTATTCAAATTACAGAAAGCTTGAAAAACAAACTTGTCCAGAAAGACCCTTCGTCATTACAATTTGACATATATAAAATCAAGAAAACTTGAAAGAGAAATAATTTAAAAATAATTCTACACATCCCTTGAAAGAATGAGCGCAAATGCCCAGCAAAGACGAATTACCCTGAGGGTTGGAGGGAAGGGTAAAAAATTTAATGAACAGACAAAAATGCTTTGGAAAGAGAGACGGAGTATCTCTATCTGCCATTAAAAAAATGTCATATCAGTGATTAGTAGGGACATTTTAGATAAGTTCGGGTCACTATCTAGCTATGAATGGCATTTTGCAAAGTAATCTAACATTTGAATATTGGTGAAAATCACCCTAGTAAATTATCTCTTTAAGTTCGTACATGTAATTTTACGTAATATCATATTCTTTTAGTTGTACAACAAGTATTGTAATCTACCCACAACGAAACCTCAGCTACACATTGAAATCTCGATCATATACATGTACTTTTTCCATCCTTAGAACCATTCAACCAACAAAGCTCTTAATTCAATGCCTACAAGATTATAAAACAGGAAAGGGAAAGAGGGGTAAGCAAAAAGTATCTAGTGAGTAACAAAGTATTATGATCCACTAGATGCTAGCTTTATCTTTAATTATGCATCAGGACAAGAAAACCATTTTTCATTCACAAAAGAAAGAAAATCCTTGATGCACAAGAGGGGCCAAATCACTAGTTAGACTACTACTTGTGGTGCACACAAGATTTACATCAGTTTATCATGACCATGTACGACTAAGTAGAATTACAATCAAATTCTGATTGATCCCTATCAGAATTTTCACATAGATCATAAAGAAATCACAAAGCAAGCCAACATGTTATTCATTACCCACCTCGGTATCATTAATCGGCTTCTAACATGGGGAAATATCACAAAGTATACCATATAGCAAAACAAAAAGGATAGAGTATCAACTAGTCATATAAATCAAGAAACAAATTCCTTAGTTCAAAGTTATGCATAATCAAAATAAAATACCAAAATCATTAAAAATCATTTCTAAACATAAAAGGGAATCAAAATACAATTTATTCACTATTTAAACTTGATTTCTCAAAGGTTTTTGTCAAATTTAAAAGGAAAAATGCTAATTCCTATTTTTCATATTAGAATGTTGTCAATAGAGTGATGTTATTTATTTAGAGTGGATATCGGTCTTTAGTTTAATTTGCATCACTACATTGGAGGATAAGTTGATATTCATAAATACATGGGGCCTTCATTTATTTAATAACCAATATAGTGATGACAACTAGATTGGAGGTCGGTCTCTAGTCTAGATAAATAGCATTATTCTTGTCAATATGTAGTCCCAACACTTACATCCCTGCAATTTTCTATTTTAAACCAGCCTCTAATTAAACCAATCACTTGTCTTGGATTGTTCTAAACTAAAAAGGATATTCAAAATCTTAATATTCCTCAATCAAAGTTGTACTTCAAGTTGGATTCTTTCTATATTTGAAAAGGAATCATTTTTCAAGGTGAAAAGTAAGTGTTTAATGGATTCTAAGGGTTGTTTTTCTCTCCTTACTATTTATGGATGAATTTTCTTTATATTTCAAGTAAAGATCTTGAAATCCACTAATAAGAACCAGGACAAATGCCTCTAGATAATTTTGAGAGTAGCCAATAGTAATGAGCACAAGTGTCCTCCTAGATCTTTTTGGAGTTTTGCCAATAAAAATAGGGATAAATTTCCTTCTTAATTTACCAAATGATCTCTGTAGAAAGGGCAAATGGCAAATCAGGGTGAGGAGATGTGGCGTCTTAATATTCGATGAAGTCCTTACTTTAGTCATGATCTTGCAAATGAGTTGTTGCACTTTGGATCATGCTAGTTTATTTTGGTTGCCATTTGAGTTGTTATCATTTATCCATATGACATATGTGATGTAAATTTGGATAATTATTCCATCTCTGTCAAAAATAATTGCCTCATCGCTTAACTTATTGTCAAATTTTGTGCCATTTTACAAGAAAAGAGTCTGGGAATAGGATTTGAATCTAGTAATTAAACAACATGATTTTTCCTTTTTTTTTTTTACTCGATGTTGAAGCACGAAACAAACAAGTGTTCAGGTCTTCCTCTTTTAGCCAATGTTATTTAGCCATCTATTTCTAGAAGACTTCCTACTACCTTAGATTTTCATAATATTCAGCCCGAGCGTTTTCATAAAATGAACCATTATCCATTTACAACGATGAACACGTTAGAGGAATTTTCCTTTCATTTTGCAACACCAGTCTTTTAAATCTTGGCCAATTTGAACAATTCAAGTAATTGAGAAACTTGTGTGTTGTTGATCCCAGCTAGATTTAACAATTGATCAGCATTCCTCCTCGAGTAGCCAATAATTTTCAAATCTGAATCTCCTCTTCGGTTGGCTTATGGTATAAGGCTGAGGTTATATAAACAGTGGTGAGTGATCCGATAAAAGAATCCCCAAATTACAAACTTCTATACATGAAAAAATGTTAGACCATTATGGATCAGCTAGAGCTCTGTCAAGTTTCTCCTCAATGTCATTTGCTTCTCTTCTTCTTCTAAACCAAGTGAACTGATAATCTAATATACCAATATCATTGAGATTACAATTTCCTATGGCTGAATGAAACCCATTAATTAACCAGCTTAGTTGTTCTAGCCCTCCATCTTCTCTTCATGGCTCAGGATGTCGTTAAAATCCTTGATATAACACCAAGAAAGAAGAGGATAGGTCTAGAAAAAGAAAATGGTCACAACTCTCTTGGTGATGACTTCTCTTCAACATACAGTAGAAACCTATAAAAAGTCATTTAGATTGATGATTTATAGAAACTTCTATGTCTGTATGATTTTTGGTGTAACTAAAGAATGTTGCCATAGATTTTTCTCTCCAAAGAAACACAATTCTCTCAATATGACCTATGCTATCCACAACAAGTAAGCCCTTATAGCCTAATTTGCATCTTATCTGCTCTACACAAACACTGCCTGTAACGTCCCGCAAAATTTTAAGGCAAGTATATCGTTATTCTGATAATGATTAAATAATTGTTTGAATTGTATTCCAAGCTTATTACCCAATTAAACGTCCAAAATTAGAATATGACAACGGGATTATATTGAAGTGCATCAATGGTAAAGTTACAAAATTGTCAGTCAACTGAATGCTAAGAATTGGAATGTGACAATATAACCGTAACGAATTGCAAAGTTATAAATTGCCTCCTTTATTGTTGTGTTCTAACAGACCTTTGCATGTTGTTTCAATGTATCTTGAAACATTTTCTTTAGACAATATTCCCAATGCTTTTTAAACCGTTTGAAATGTCATAAGAATTCTTGAATTGTATTAGAAAATTAAAAGATTGTTACTCAATTGACGATAGAGAAAGAATTCGGTCCTCAATTGACATAAACTAAAGTACGGTGACTTAATTGAAAGATAATGCAAAGAGGAGGGACTTCTCAGATAAATTCCCGCCAAGTGTGCTGTATATGTAGCGCCATGTGTCACGATTTGGTTGGAGGAACTCAAATTTTATTAAAACAATTAAATTTCAGCTATTATAAAAAGGGCCTTTGGGTCCTCAAGTTCCCAAAGACCCCCAAATCATCCTCTTTCCCTCCAATAACTCCAAAATTTGTCCAAAGTCATTGGAGGAAGGAAATCAACCATAGAAACCCATCATAACACTTATTTATCCTTTGAAAAGGATCCCTTACTATATATTGAAGGATTATAGCTTAAAATATAGTTTTAATTGAAGAATATAAAGGTTTTAATAACGCTTTTCCCCTTGGAATTATTCGAGGAACCTTTGAGGTGAGTAACTATCACTTTGATTCCCTTTTAACATTGATGATGTTTTAAAATGCCAAGCATGTATTTGATCAAAGCAATGAACATAGATTCTGATATATTGAAAAGAAAGATTGATATATTGCATTTTGAATCACTAATTGCTCTACCCATTCTATATCTGTTCTGCTCTGCTCTGTTGCCACACTAGGAGTCATCTAATGATACCGAGATGGGTGACGATTAGTGTGGTATCTGCTCTATATCTGTATTAATCTGTCTGGAATTCCGATAGGGGTCAACCGGGATTCAAATGTGGATCCACTTAATTGTACATGGCCATGATTGAATTGATATGATTCTGGCGCGTGCCACGAGTAGTAGTTTAACTAGTGATAGGGCCCATCTATGCATTGAAAAGTTTCGTGCATTGAATGATTTTCTGGAAAATAAATCTTTCAAATAAAAGGTAAATCAAAGGGTCTTGTTACTCACTGAGTACTTTGTACTCATTCCCTTCTTTACTATAATTTTTGTAGATGATTGAAGTTATAACATCTGAAAAGCAAAGCAAGCCAGGAGTTGAAATGTGCTCGTGAAATGGAGTAGTGTTGTGCATGTAGTATAAATCTGCCTTTGAAGCTACTATAAATTTAATAGTTTCATGCCCACATCTATAGTATATATGTTTCTACATCTTATAACATATAAGAAAATAGTGAGTTATAATCTTTATATTGATTCGAACTCTACTTTTCCTGTAAAAGTTTTATAGTGACTTGGCGTATTTTAGTAATCAATGAAATATATTTATTAATATCATTTCTTGTGTTTTTTTTTATATTTCTTGAAAAACCTAGCTTTAACGTTTTCTTAAAAGTTTAACAATTTGTTAGCTTATATAATTAGCTTTATGTATTAAACTCTGTAAGATAAGATAAATTGGATTGTTCTACAAGTCTCGTCCCCGCTATTTGAATTAAAGCTTCCGCTACAAAATTTATAAATTAACATAAGATATTCGAAAATATTAAAAGATTGGCGGGGGCGTGACACTGCCAGTAAGAGTTTCGATTTAGAAAATAAAGTCTTGCTTATTATATTGGATTGAATCCAATAGAACTTGAACCGTATGTAGGTTGCTCATCCCATGACAGTTCCAACTTAGAATACTCATTGTGTTAAGTGGACCTGTATAACAGGACCCATCGGTAATCTGTTTTTTGAAAACTCCAAGTCCGCCTCAATCAGGTTGTCTTCATTTCTATAGTTTGGCTGATCCAATAAACCTTCTTGCTCCACCCTTTACTGTTTTGGATCATTTATAGTTACTCCTTACAGCTTATTCAATGTAGAGTCAAAGTAGTGGTCTTCCACAAATAATATTAGGTTCCCATATTTTGCCATATCAATCAAATCTTTTTGGATAGTCATTTCCCTTTGCACATCTGATTTGAAAATAATTTTCTTTCCTTTCATTGATTGCTGATTTTGTGGGGCCAAACCAATGTAGGACTATCAACATCCATATTATCCTTTCTTTCAAAATTAACCTTTAACGATTGCTCTAGCGGACATTTCTGAAGCCAGCGTTCTCCACATTAATTTTGGCCGTGTCAGGGCTAAGCTTGGAGACAAGGACCATATAACTCTTCAAATGGACTTTCTAGAGCATCAAACAATTTCTCATAGAACTATTTTGAATGTCCAAGCAACCCACAATAAAAGCAAAAAGTTGGAAGCTCCTCATACTTGAAAGTGATCCCTGTCCACTCGCCTCCGCTCTTCCTAATCTTCATTTTTCTTTTCAATGGTTATTTGACATCTAAGAGAGTTCTAATCCAGATAGATGACTTCTAACCTTAGGATCAGATGAGATAAGTGAGCCTATAAAATCACCAAATGGAAGATCATGAACTTCGGCCTAAAAACTCGCGTGAAATAGTTCAACTCTCGAAAGGTTCTCACGTTCTTCTAGTTTTTTGAAGAGTAAGAGATACTGGTTGAAAGTCCATGGCCTATTTTCAAGAATGCGAATCATGTCTATGGGGTGTAATAATTGAAATAACACAGAGAATCTCATTTCTCTAATACATATGTCCTTGGCTGGTCTCCAAAGTGCTACTAGGGTATTTTTCGTTGTATGTGGTTTATCGACTTATCAATAAGGAAACAACCAATGAGACATATATGCAAATCTTCGTACAGTGCTCCTATATCACCTCCTTCGAGAATTGCACCTTCTTCTTCTTCTTCTTCTTCTTCTTCTAATGTAAGATTAATGTAGGCGTCTTCCATTAATGCGCTGATCTTCCCAACAAAAAGGCTGAGAATTTGTTGATGAAAGATAGAAATTAGTCAAAAGACCAGAGAGAACTGAACTTTCCAGAGAGGCAAGATGGAACAAAGCTTTGTTTAATAATATTTATTATGTATCTAGATATGTTGACTTTGTATATAGACATGATACTTCTTTTTGGATTTCTTATAAAATTCTTAGAGCACTTCTAGTGTTGGAGAAAATGCAAGAGAAAAAGGTAAAATTAGATGCTTTTCTAGGAATATTAAATTATGCAAGACATTTCATAAAAGACTTATAAAGAAAAGTAGGACCATCATACAACAAATTGTCAAGCAAAGGACATAATTTTTTTAGTCAATCAAATACAGAGTTAGTAGAGGGATAAAAGAAGTTGAAAATTTTACCACATTTAGCATCACAGTTAGATGGCGATTATAAAATTGCAGAAAGTAGTAGTCGTTAATTAGGATGGGGAGGAGTTCTATACTCCAAGCCCTGTAAATAAATATAGTAATAGAAAGTAAGAAAATTATATGTAGATAATGTTACAATTAATATACAAGTCCCAATTATTAGACCGGGTTTGTACTTAATGGACCAACTTAAGTAATAAGATTAATTGGATCGAGCTGTACATGGACTCTAAAATCCTAATATGATTAGAGTTTCGTAAGAAATCTATAAATAAAGCACCTTAGGGGCTCAAGTTACTACGACATTCACACGCAGATTCTGTATTAGTTTGCTAGCATAAAATAATATAAAAACCCTATTGCTCTTGGATTGTTATTGTTGTGTCGATTACTATTAGAGGCTGAACAAGTAGACAATTGTGGTGTGATTAGATCTACCACCAAATTTGCTACTTTGTTCTGGGTAATTTTCTGATCACGAATTCCATCTAAGAGCAAGTTTGATCATGATATAAGAATTATATATAGTTTTTATTTCTGTTGTGCATGTTATCTACAATTCCTAACAGATTTACAAGTGGAAAGTATAAAACTAAAGGAAAATATTTGATTAGCCTATATTAGGAAATAATGGCTATAATAATATATAGTACAGAAAGTTCTAAATTATTTTGAAATAATGAATTCACCATAAGAAGCGACTTTGAAGGTATAGTGAAATTTATGTAAAAGAGCACAAGAGATGGCTCATTTGTACGAAATGTTAAAGAGCTATAAATTAATATATTGAGCATATGGATGGAAAAGAAATAATGTTTTAGCAGATAATTTGAGTAGGCAAGTTATAAAATTTCTAACAAACTTTGTTTCTTTTACAGATGGATCAATAACTGATGAATTTCGGGAACGGTCACTCTATGAGTGGCAACTATAGTATCTAATTTGAAAGTTTCAGGAAATAATTTAGACATACTTGCATTAGCAGAAAGATGTTTATTCGACAATCTCTGGATAACTAGAAATTCCAAAGACAAATTAAAAACCATCAATACATTGGCCAATTATTTTAGACCGCTCCACAATCGAAAAGAAAGCAAAAGTTATAATTTCTTTGTAGTAGCAAGAGGAAGACAGCCTAATATAAACAATTAATGGCATGTAATAATACGATAAATTTCAGTAGAAAGATGATATAAGTTAATCTTTTAATATCAGAAATAGTAGACATATTATGTATGCATACCCCTCACCACCACCACCACCACCACTTTTATTCAGTCTTGTCACTCCAAGTGTACTCACTTCCAGTATACATCTTTATGATAACTATGAAACCATGATTAAAAGTAGCGAGATCATTTAACTAGCAAAAAATATTTTATTACATTAGACAAACAAACATAAGCATTAGAAAAGTGTATTTATCCCAGAAAAGGATTGTCAAAAATTAGTTGATCAGCTAAAAGAATATCCTTCAATAATACAGTTCACTTCAAGACCATTGATTTTTTTGTTATCAATGGTCATAAAACGTTACAATATGGAATAATAGACACTATTTATACTCTTAGAAGACCTCCTAATTTCTATCCAACATCTCTAAAAAGAATTGTCGATCAGCTAAAATAATCTATCTACCGTATAAAGCTGAATAGTTGGAGGAAAGGGTTTCCTGTCTAAAATTTCAGGCTATTTTTGAAAATATGTCTTTACTTTCGCTAAAGTTATGAATTTGAAAATTAAGATGCTTTGACAAGTTTCTGCCGTGTTGTGTGCATTCTCGCGTTGTGTCAGAAGTTGTGCATGACTGTGGAAACCACAATATCTATTAGGATTTGACTATTTGCAGGAAAAAAAAGCAAAAAAAAAAAAAGGGTAAACCAGAAACCATTATGGTGTCCCCCCTCCAAAAAAAAAAGAACCTTTATGGTGGGACCCATTATTTGCATCAATTAAAGGAAGAGTGAGAGAGACACTAAGTAGTCATTTGATAGCTTGCCTGAGATAATATCATATTTATTGAAGAAAGAAAATACTCCTTCCTTTTATTTCCCTTATTTAATGCTCTAATCATTATGAAACTTTGGGGAGGAGGGGGGAAGATGGGGAAAAAAGAGAGAAACCTAATGTGGTCTCTTTTTATGTAGATTTTAATGGTCTCTATGTATTAAATTGAAGTTGGCAAAGAAGAGACACAAAGTAACATTTTTACAACCTTACCTTGATTGAATAGACCAAAGGAAATATGTTCGATAACTATGGGAGCTTGTATGTTTAGGTTATGGAATAGTTAAGTGGAACATTTATTATCGATCACCTATCCCTGTGCTTTTTATGTGTTGTTAGTATGTAGTAAATGTAATTCTAATAACTCTTTAAAAAGAATTATTTTTAATTAATGCTTTTATTTATTTAATAATTATTATTAATCTCATTGCATAGATTACTCATGAATCATACATAATTGCAGATCATTCTCCTAAAACTCATGATAATATTTTCAAAACACATCTGTGTATCACACGGAGATAATGTTAGTATCCTTTAATAATATAGTTCACTTCAAGACCATTTTCCCTCCAAAAATTTGGCACTGTAATTTTTTTGGTATCGTCACTTTTTATTTAAATTAATTTATTATTCATCTATTTTTTAAATTAATTGTTTTTTCATGGGTCTGCTTTTATTTTCTTATTATAATCTAGTCTCCAATGCGTCATCTCTCCTTCCACCAGTTCCATGTTTCTAAATCTGTACAAATTATCTGAGCTGTCTCATTTCTTTGATTTGAGCTAACATTTTTCCTATTCGTACTTATTAAAATATATCATTAGATAGTTGTATAATAAATATGTATTATTTGCACCTCTTTGGAAAATACAAAAATACAAGTATATGCTAATTGAATTAATAAGATTAGTAATTGTGAAGTTCAAGATCGTTCAGAAGACAATCTATATTCTTACATCTAATATCTCGTACATATACATAATAGGAAAAATCTATTGCTATCATTTAATACATTTGAAAACGTTAGTTCAACAATAGATGTACAATATTATCAAATTTAAATTTATCGTTTCTATAATTAAAGTTAGCCAAATAAAATAGAAGTGATTCCAACCTGAGTAACAGATCATGAAAGACAAAATTTAGGTCGAACAACATATTATAAGTATTTAAAATATTTATTGTAAATATTTAGTTTTTGGAATGATGAAATGTGATGATAATTCAAATGGAAAAATGTGTTATAATTTATTTTTAACTTATTAAGTCATTACCAATCTCAAACATCACATTTTACACTAAGGATGCATTTGATTGCATCGGTTTTCCAAGAAAAATGTCAAAATTTTGGAAAATTTTCCAACTTTATGCATTTGATTGACAAATGGAAATGAAATTTAAATTCCATGGTACAACACTTCTAAGCATACTTTTACTCATTTTCCCTTGAAAACAATTTGCACCTCCTCCTAAGTAAAAAAAAAAACTTTCTATAAAAAGTGGAAAATATTTTCTTTTCTATCTTTCCATATCAAACACATTTAAATTTTTAAATATCATACAATTCAATTGAGGTGATGTCAGATATAAATGGAAGGAATCCTAGCAGTAACAATGACAACGAAGCAAGTTCTGATCAAATATGCCTCCCCCTTACCCCGCCCCGTTTCTACCAGCTCTACTCCATACCTACCTACCCTGTACCTATTTGAATAGGGTATGGGGCTCTACATTTTCAAAAACTCTAATAAAATTAAAAATAATTCAAAACAAATGTAAAATGCATAAAAAAATTCAAATGACATAAAACCCACCAACATACACAGCGAAGATGGTGAATGAACAGGTTAAAAGGGATTATGGTTTGTTTTAGAGTTGGCTTTTTAGATTTGCTGTTTTAACTTTTTAGATTTTTGTAGTAAAATTCAAGCTGGGTTGGCATATATAGAGAAGTTTGATGATCGGTGTTTTAAAAAAGGGCAAAACTTTCGCATACGATGTCGTTTTCATCACACAATTTACGCTTTTGGGGTAGCTTGTTGAGACGGGTTGAACTAGTTACTCTGCCACTGCTAATAATGGATATTGAGAGTATAAATCCATTTATTATATTTATTTGTGTTTTTTCTATTTTATTTTTAGCCAACATTTTTTTTTTTGAACTTATATGTTAGCCGAGTCTCTAATGAAGTTTATAAGTCATTAGGGCATCTGTTTAAAGCTTTCTGCTACTGATTTAGTGTTAATTGCAGTTAAAATTAAGAAAATGGATAGTTATTTGAGTAATTTAAATTTGATTAACTTTTTATCAATCCTAAAACATGGAAGTCTACCACGTATATCAATTTGTAATTAGGTAAATTTCACATATGGTCTCCAATATGTTCTCATCGTATCAATTGGGCCCATACTTTTTTTCAACGCTATGAGTCCTTAACCTTTCATATATCCACACATAAAGTCCCAAATCCTATTGACAATTATATCCCCTTGCTCTTTTTTTCCTTTTCTGAAAACCGTTACTTTCTAAATAAAAGCAGAAAAAACTAAAAAAATAAAAAATAATAAAAAAGAAAAAAGAAAATAAATTCTTTCCATCCTACCTATCTAGTTATCCACCCGCCCTGACTCAAGCATAAATGATAAGTTTTAGTAGTAATTTCGAACAGCGAATACCACCCACATTTTGATGCTCGTTCCTCCAATTATTGTCAAAAATGTCAGGAAAAAGGAGGGTTTTTCAGAAAAGAAAAATGCTATATTTATTTTTTATTTTCAATGGAGTTGGAAATATGGGTAGCTGGCTAGCTAGATGAGGAAAAAAATTATTTTTCTTTTTATTTATTATTATTTTTACTATTGAATTTTTTTTTTCAAAAGTAAAGGGAAAATATCATCAAAGACTTTGTGACTGAATTTACGAAAGGTTGGAGATTGATGTATTGAAAAAAAATGTCGGGGACCTAACTATTAAAAGAAAATAAATTTTCACACCATATTTTCCTAGTTACTCACTCCACTTTTAATTTGCTCTACTAACAAAAGGGATACTTACAATTTACCATCAACTTTCCCATTAGTGGTAGTAATGAACCCCCCGGGAACCCTCCTATCAAGTAGGGGCGGAGCAAGGGAAGGGCCTTCCTGGGCCGTGGCTCGGGGTAACTACAGACCACAGGGGTATTTTTATCTTGGGCTCAGGGGATTATACTTGAAACAACCCAATTTCCCTACGCTTAACTTTCTGAGTGTGAGTTGGCCCTTTTTTATACGCAACATATCCCGGCTTCGTTTAACTTCCGTTTCAATTTGGGATTCCCTTTGCCTTTATACTATAATTGACTATGAATCTATTTGCCTTTTCTTTTTCTTTTTCTCTTTGAATTATTTTTGCAAAAGTTGATTATTGCATACGTAATTGTATTGCCATTATTTGCCTTTTATATTCCTTTTTCTTTGCTACACACTTGAATTAGCTCCTTTTGTTCAAAAAAAAGAAATTTTTTGTTATACATTCTTGTTCCTCTCTTCAAACCACTAGAGAAGGAAGAAGTTTTCTATCCTAGGTTTCAAATGAAGGAGATTCTTTAGATTTCAGTTCTTAGCTTAAAGTTTCAATTGCTACACATTCATGGCCCTCTCTCTTAGATTAATTGTGTATTTTTTGCCTCTTATTTTCTATTAACTCTAGTTTAACTTTTCAATCACCGATCAAAATTGTCTTCGAGCATATATGTATACTAATTATCATATTTACTCACAAAATAGGATGTCCATCTATTCACAAAGTAAAGAAAATTAGCATTCAAATATCTCTAGTCAAAAAGTTACTTATGAGCGTCTATACATAATACTTGACTTTGTTTAATTTTATGAAAACATCTCTAGTCAAAACTAACTTATCAGCACCTACTATGTAATACTTGACTTTTTTTTATTTTTTAAAAAATTAGTATGTATATAAATGACTTTTTTTTTCCCTTCGATCCGGCTCCCCCTTCTATAATTCTTAGCTACACCCCTACTATCAATACTATTTGGGGGTGGGTGGGTGGGTGGATGGGTGGTTAGGTAGATAGGATTTGGGAGAAATTAGTATTTTTTTTAGTTTTTATTATTTTACTTTTTTTATTTTTTTTAGAGAGCTAGAAGTATCATTGTCATCTTTTTGTGATTATGGACTTTCTGTGTCAATTTATGAAAGATTGAGGACTTATATAGCATTGAAAGGGAGTGTGATTCAACTAATACATAATGTAAAAATTGAGAACCATTCACGGCGGAATTTACCTAAGTACTAACCTGGGCAAAATTACAAGCTAATGAGGCCATGATGCCAATAAAGGAACTTCGAAGACGTAAATGTCGCAAATCGTATAAATTGGGGACTAGAAGTTAAGTTTTAGCCACAAATATTTTCACTTCTAGAATCAGAATGCAAAATCCCAGAAAACCAACAAGGATGAAGGTGGCTCGGAAGGTAGTACTAATGTTTGACGACTCTGACGGCCTCGGGGCCGCCTACTACGGTGCTCTCCGGCCGAACCATGGATCCAACTTCGAAATCATGTGAGCCGCATTTCAACGATTAATCTTTTGCTATATCTTCTTTATTTGTTATGATTAATATTTGTGTATTCTTTTTCAGTAATGATTCTCTAGAGCTTTCATTAGAACGGTATGGGGTCAAGGATCGTAAGGTGTCTGGAAAATTTCTACACGTTTTAAATTCCAATGGAGCTTACGAGGTGCCATACTCTTTGGTTTCTTCTTTCTCTATTGCCGAATTTTATTCAAACTGCCTCCCTGTTTTCTATTTTATTTTATGTCACCAACTCTGCTGATAGTGATTAAAATTCAACACACACCACCAAAAACAGCTAGGTTTTTGGTCACAGCTGAAATAATATTGATAAGAACGATTACAGAAACAGAGAGGGGATGAGAAGAGAGTTAAGAATTACAGAAGAAAAGAGAGGGAATATTCTGAAAATGAAAATCCTAGCTAACTCCCTCATTCTTATGTGCTCTCTTATACAAAGTGCAGAAAATAAAAGCATACTTCTCACAATAAAAACGTAATACAATTCCGATAATAAAAGAGTAGAGTTACTAGAGCAAACGGCCTCGTTCGGCTTAAATTCAAAATTCTGTTATGGCTGTTGGCTTCTGATTCCCCCTTTAGCACAGATTGCTGCTGGTAGGGATGAAGTTTAGCATATACCCAATCACCAACACTGAATTCCCTCACAGGCCTTTTCCTGTCAGCGTAGTGTTTCATTCTGGCAATAGCTTGAGCCAAACTCTGTCTGAGCTGCCTATCCATTTGGTGCCTCTCTTGTAACAGTTCCTCTACAGAGGCCGCTTTAGTCTGCTGGTATTGACCCAGTGAAAGATGAGGGGTTGGGATTCCATAGAGAGCTTTAAAAGGGGTCCTTTGGATAGAGCTGTTATAGGTGGTTTTGTAACACCATTTTGCCAGTGGTAACCATTTACTTCAGCTTCTTGGTTTAGAATAAGTCATGGACCTTCGATACATTTCCAATCATTGATTCACCCTCTCAGTTTGCCCATCCGTTTGAGGGTGATAGGCTGAACTCATATGACTCATATGCAACTGGGCGCCCAGCAATGAGAAGTGTTCTTGCTAGAAGTTGCTGGTAAAGATCTTGTCCCTATGTGAGACAATACACTGAGGCAAGCCATGAGGTTTGTAAATCTGGTCCAAGCGAAACTGAGCAACCTTTCATGCTGTCAGGGGATGGCCAAGTGCTGTAAAGTGCCCATGTTTGGTGAATCTGTCAACAACCACCAAAATGACAGTCTTTCCATCTGTATTTGGCAGCTCTTCCACAAAATCCATTGTCACATAACTCTAACAATAGGATGGCTCAGGCAAAGGTTGAAGTAACCTTGGATAAGGCACATTCTTATCTTTACACCTCTTGCAAACTTCAGACTTCAGAATTTCTTCCTTAATATCCCTTACCATTCCAGGCCGGTAGAAAAACTGTTTAACCCTGAAGACACTGGCTTGTATACCTGATTTCCCTCGGTTTGATTCATGAGTGCACTGAATCAATTTTTGTCTAATTCCCCCTCCAGAGCTAATATACAATTTGCCTTTATATTTTAGAACCCCATTGCCGTACTTGTTGTGATTGGATGTGAGGAGATCCAGAAGGAAGTGATTGGATGTGAGAAGATCCAGAAGGTATGACTGAATTTTACTGCTGGCCAAGTCATCTCCTACGTAGGTGTCTGATACCTCTTGCATCCAAGTAGGCAAAAGAGTAGATATCTTCATCACCTCACCATATGCTTCAGATTTCCTGGAAAGAGCATCTGCCACTACATTCTCATTCCCCTTCCTTTATATGATCTCATAATCCAATTCCAGCAATTTTATGAGCCTTTTCCGTTGAAGAGGGGTGGTAATCCTGTGCTCCAACGGGCATTTTAGTGGGTGCTGATCAGCTTTAATGATGAAATGATTTCCCTCCAAGTAATGTCTCTGCTTGATGGCTGCTGTAATCAGAGCCAAGAGTTCTTTTTCATACATTGATAGCCCCAACTTGGATGAATTAATAGCCTTGCTGAGATAGGCTATAGGTCTTCCTCCTTGACTAAGAACTGCATCTACCCCACATAACTAGCATCAGATTCCACTATAAAGGGCTGGCTAAAATCTATCATGGCCAAAATATATGTGGTAATTAGAGCTTCCTTCAAGGCTGTGAAAGCTTGTGTGGCTTCCTCTGTCCAGTTAAGACTGTCCTTTTTCAACAGATTGGTGAGGGGTTTGGCAACACATCCATAACCCCTGACAGACTTTCTGTAATAGCCTGTTAATCCCAGAAATCTAATGAGCTGCTTCAGATTAACTAGTGTTGGCCATGTTCTCATTGCTTCAATTTTCTTGGCGTCAGCAGCTACCCCTTCTGAGCTGATGATATGTCTCAAATACTCCACCTGCCATTGGCCAAAGGAACACTTACTCAATTTGGCAAAAAGTTTCTGTTCCTTAAGAGTGAGTAGGATCAGCAGCAAGTGTTTTTTGTGCTCCTCTAAATCCTGCTATACACTAGGATATCATCCTAGGTAGCACTGACACAGACACCTGTGTCAGATACGACACGACATGGACAGCTTGACAAGCAGTTTTTTAAAAAATTGCTGACACGACACTTCTCCGACATGTAACATAAAATATTAATTTTTACTTCTTATATTTTTGGCTTGTAATTATAGTATATTTAACGTTTTTAAAAGGAAAGAAATAGATTTCCCTTGTATTAATAAAATAAATTGGGTGTATTAATGGAAAACATATCTGTCATCCTTTCATTTATGGAAAATATAACCAGAAAAAGGAAATTGTTTAAAGTAATTATTTATGGGAAACATAAAATCAGAGAAAGTAATTTAGGAAATAGTTAAAAACGTGAGAGACTTTCCTCTTCCCCTTCTTTCTTCTTCTGCAATTAGGGTTTAGCCACCCCCACCACCAACCGGAAGGCCCATTATCAGCGCTGTTAAAGCACGATAAAGGTCTCATGTCTCTTTTTTTTTTTCATCTTTTTATTTGTTTTTGGCTTGTCCGACTCGCCGGAAATTAGGAATAACTTTCAGACACGGCTAGTGGCGTGTCTAATGCGTGTCAGTGTTTCCTAGATTGATCAAAGAATACAAGTACAAACTTCTTAATACTCCTCGAAGATCTTGTCCATGAGACTCTGGAATGTAGTTGGAGCATTGGTTAGCCCAAAAGGCATAACCAAAAATCCATAGATGCCCTGATGTGTCTTAAAAGCTGTCTTATCACATCCTTCTGCATGATCCTTATGTGATGGTACCCAGCTCTAAAATCAATCTTTGGAAAGTACCGTGGCCCATGCATCTCATCCAAGAGTTCATCAATCATGGGCATAGGAAATTTGTCCTTCACAGTAACTTGGTTCAGTTGTGTGTAGACACAAAATCGTCAATTGCCATATCCTTCTTTTTAACAAGTAGCACTGGGGAAGCAAATGGGATGTTGCTAGGTTGTATGATAGCAATCTCCAGCATCTCTTGAACCATCTTTTCCATTTCATTCTTCTGTAAATATAGGCACCTATATGGCCTCAACTTAAAAAGTTGAGCTCCTTCTTTAAGAATGATCTGGTGCTCATGAGGCCTAGCTGGAGGTAGCCCTTCTGACTTTGAAAATACTTCAGCAAATTCTCCAATCACTATGTGCAATTCTTCGAGGATATCCGACAACTCAGCCTCAGAAATTGAATAGATATGAGCCATGACCACATAATCCTGGTTGTTAAGCCATGTGACCAGCTCTTCCCCAGTCATCATCTCAATGTTTGCTTCTTGCTCATTGTTCAGACTCACCTCCTCACCTTGCTATATAAAAATCATATACCCCTTAGAGTAGTCTTTGGTGGTGAGTCCAAACTGACTAAGCCAATTGATGCGAAGAACCATGTCACTACCACCCAGGTTCAGAGTTCTCGGTGGAAAATGAAATTCGTACTCGTGCATCTTCCAGCACACTGGCTGTTCTAGAGCCTTACTCTCCAAGTTATCAACATTAGCTACCCTTACTGTCATCACTGTCTTCCCTTGTTTTGAATCCCAAGGCAGGTATGAGTTTCTCATCTATGAAGCTGTGGGTACTTCCACTGTCAATTAGAAGTGACATCTTCCTGCCCTTGATACTTCCAGGTATTCTGAGAGTTCTGTGCTTAGTACTTCCCATTAGGGCATTCATGGTTATATGCATGGTCTCCTCAGTTCATCAGATGCTTCAGGTTTCATTTCAGTGTTGGGTGCCCCCTTTTCTTCACCCTCATTCACCACTATATAATTCAGAGGTCTATTTTTGCAAACATGCCCCACATGGTACTTCTCATCACATCTAAAGCGTAAACCCTGATTCTTCTTAGCTTGAATTTCAGCTGAAGTGATGACTTTGAATTTCGGATTGTATGGGGTGTTCATGGGATTAGTGGTTCTTGTGTTGGGAGCAGTTATGGCTGGGTAAGTATTGAGTGGCTTGGGGCTGTGAAATTGTGCTGGGATTTTCTGATATTGGTGGGATTTCTGAAATTTGCTGGATTTGGCTAGAGCATTAATGGCTTCTCCATGTAGCACTACTGCTTCCCATGGTGAATTTCCCAGTGATCACAGATTCAAACATGGATCGCATATCACCCAATTGCTGATCAATCTTACCCATCATGGTGTCAATTTTGGCATCAGACCTGGCCTGCTTCTCACCCAGATCCTGAATAGTGCTGCGCGAGTCTGTGATCTGCTTCTGAAGAACGATGTGCTTCATATCTATCCTCGTACCATTGTCCTCCAATTTCTCTATAGCTTTTGCTCTGGTATCATGGGTCATGATTCCGGCTCTGATACCAATGTCACAAACTCTGCTGATAATGATTAAAATTCAACACACACCACCAGAAACGGCTGGGTTTTTGGCCACAGATGAAATTATATTGATAAGAACGATCACAGAAACAGAGAGAGGGATGAGGAAGGAAGAAGGGAGTTGATAATTACAGAAGAAAAGAGAGTATTCTGAAAATGCAAATCCTAACTAACTCCCTCATTCTCACGTGCTCTCTTATATAAAGCGCAGAAAATAAAAGCGTACTTCTCATAATAAAAACATAATACAATTCAAATAATAAAATAGTAAAGTTACTACACAAAACGCTGTCGTTCGGCTGGAATTCAAACTTCTATTGTGGCTGTCAGCTTCCAGTCTCCCCTCTTCTTCCTGAAGCCCCAATTCACCCATGCTGAATCATCCCCTGCTAAGTGGCTTCCATGACATTTTATTCGATCTGGTTTGTTTTCTGTTCTTGTTTCCATAGCTAAGCACGTCTCACGTGTAGGGGAAACTGTAAATTTCGTCTTAACCTAAGGTTCTGTGCTTTAATATGATTAGTTTACGCCATGCATTTGGAGTAGATCTTTTTTTAGTGCTTCTGTTTAGAATTGGTTTTATTTCTAATACAGGATGCAAAATGAACATACAGCAAAATGTCTGTATTCATTTTTATCCAATTAGTTATTGTAGGCATCCAAGTGTAACTGGCAATGAGGATGATGTCGAAATAGAATGGGTTACATAAAGTGAAGTGGTATAGGAATCTTTTGTGCTAGAAGATATCGATGTCATTGAGACAACCAGTTCTATAGGATATTACTTGTTTGTGAAAAAGGACAAAATGTGGATAAGGTGAAGCTAGCATATGCAAGTTATGTTGTAATTTTTTTAATCAATTGGATCAGATATGAGCCGAGAATCTGTTAGTAGGTAGAGATGGCGCTAATTGCACAGAAACTAAAGAAATAATTGTAGGTGGTTAAGTCGTATATGCAATCATGTATAAAGCTAAAGAGGCTTACATTAAGAAGAGTGACATAATTTTGGGATCATTTGGCACCACTTATAATTGAATTTGATTATAATCAAGATATGTCTCATTCAATTTTGAAAATTATAATTTCACCTTCATTGATTTGACAACTACTCAATTTCGACCGCACAATTCAAAGACCTATTACATCTACACGACTCATTCTAACTTACTATAGTTTCCCATTATAATTTGAAACTAGAACGAGAATCAAACACCCACCGACACTTCCTAATAATGTGATGTGACACATCATATGATTAACAGGTGTTAGATTGTTGGTGTGCCATATAATTAGATTATAATTAGTTTCCAAAAGGACTCTTTAGTAGAACTTGTTACAGAGAAGATGAAAGCTAATATGAATTCTATTTGTTAACAGTTTAGTTGCATTCAATGTCCTCAATTTTTGGTTTTGGCAAAGATGGATTGTGTAGTCGGTCACAATTTTTTTTTTAAAAAAAAAAGAGTAAGGCTTAGTTATTATTCCATGACATTGTTTTTTGTGTCCTTCTGCTTTGCTTATGATGTCACTTACACATAATAATTTCTTTTTGTTGTTACAAATTGGAAAAATATGATTCTCAATTTACGCATTGCAATGAATCGTTTATCTCAACTTTTTTTTGTTTAGTATAGTTTCTTCTTAATGCTTAATGTTTTTGACAGGCTTCCATATTGCTTCTTCAAAATTATGAGCCTCCTCTTTTAGCTTGTGCTCTTAATGAAGTTCTTACATCATTAGTAGGCACAGATTTATCTGCTATGCCAACATTTATAGTTCCTTTCGTCATTCCTGACTCGAAGCTTAAGTTGGAAAAGAAGCATTTGGCGACAACTGAAAAAGTTTCAGTGTATGGAATGAAATTAGGTCCAATGACAGATGTAACTCAGGGGTTAAGCTCCATATTGCAAAAGCCACCACCATCATTGAAGATTTATCATGAACACCTTGCATGTTTTCTTCATTTTGTCAATGTCATCAAGGTTCCCACACTTGTTCTGATTGGTCGTAGCAGTCAGCACATACTCCATAAGATTGACAAAGACGACCTTGAGGTACAATGATTATTTGGAAGTCCAATTGGTTATTCTTTTACAATTATAGTTTAAACGTTTGCTTTTCTTTTGTCTAAGATATGGAGACATTATCACAATTTTTCAACATGAGCTATATGTTTTTTTCCTTCCTCCCTAAGTTGTAAGCTGCCAGAGTGTTAAGAACTAAAATTTAATCTTGGATGATAATTCAAGAAAGAGGGCACATAAATTGTTTTCTGATTTAACATCAGCATCCAGAGTCTTCACATTTTTCGTGTATTACTCCTAATGTTGCAAATCTCACTATGTTGCTTAGCTTGATGGCGTTAAAAAATGAATTCTAATGTCTGCTATATTGGGTAAAATTGCTGATTATAAGTAAGATGTCTCCTCCATTTAGAGAATGTGGAATGTTTATTTAAGAGCTAAATCTTTACTGTGCTGCCTCCTTTGTCTGCTGCTTCTTGTTTGGTTTTCTTTTTCCTCTCCCGCGCTCAACCTTTTTTCTCGAATGCAAACTACCTGAGGTTGATCGGAGCATATGTGCATATATATTAGGGTTGGGGGTTGGAGGAACAATCCCTATTTGCTCAATCAATAATAGAATTCTGCAAAACTGTGAATGCCTTCTTATTTATTCTCAGATTTTGTTCTAGTCCCGCAGGAATGTTGTGACTTTGTAGCTTGTTTCAGGGTTGCTATTTTCTCCTTGTGGTGATGAATTCTTTTGTCCAAGTGTTATCTCCTCCGGTGTCTCATGGTTGGTCATTTTGTGTCTTTTAGTGGTGATTTGGCAATAAGATATTCGTTTAGACTTTAGAATGCCATTGGCCAGCCCCCCTGTGAAAAAAAAAAAAAAAAAAAAGAGAAAAACCAATGTTCCCCACCAATTAAGGTGAGATCCACTTAGATGTATTATTTTATGACTTCCCATGTTTAGATTTGATTAAAAGAGTATTTGGTGTATGAGGATTAAATTGCAGTAGTAGATGACGGCACAGCTTCTTTTCCTTTTTGTACTTCTAACTTTGTTGGATGGCTGGTGGTTTTGGATTTTGTGATGCTTTCAGTATTTGGGGATGGTTGCATGTAAAGGGGTGGTGGAATGATGGCTGGTGGTGGGGGAAACGATGGCCATGCTGTTGCTTTTTATTATTGCCACAATAATTTTTAAGGGGTGGGAAAATAGTTTGGCCAAAGGAAACAATTGGACTTTGATACCAAATTAATACCGACTGTTGTATGGTCAGAAGAACATAAGAGAAGGATAAAGAGAAGGCGGCGGAAGATAGGAGAGGAATAGAAAGAGGAGAATAATTAGAGACTATAATGGGTAGAAAAATCAGAAGAATTCGATAATGAAATTAAATTTAGTTTTTTCATAATTCAAGTACAAAAATTACATTGCATTGAAACCATTTAATTTTACCCAACTCTCCCTCAATTTTTTGCCCCAAAAAAAATCTAAAACAGCAAATTAAATGCTGCCACACGTGTTTTCTGCCCAAAATTTCCCCCTCATTATTTGAGAATAGGTTTTCCCCCTCATTTTTTCACTTCGTCTTTTTTCGCTTGAATGCTCACAAACATGTGTTCCTAAAACTGTACTGTGTTCCTAAAACTATACTTGGTTTTTTTATGAGTACAAGATGTCAATGCTAATACGCTGCTAGATTGCCATTCTCTCCCTAAAATAAGAGAGGGATTTAATAACAATATTTTCTCTTCGCTTACTGCATCTTAGAACCATTAGCATGCGCATTTACGCCTGTGTAGGCGAAAGTGTAAATCACCTAAGATATTGAAATATGCTTCTGCATTGTTTATTTTGATTCCTGATATCAAAGGCTACCAGTAGTACAGTTTTGCAGCAATGTTTTTTAAAGATGAGACTTTTATTTGGATATTCCCACAACTTCTATACCCTGAAAACTTGCCAACTTAGCTAGTTTCTTTTCTAGAGCACAGGAGTGTCCAACTTGAGGGCTTCTGTCCTAAGCTGAACTTTGAGAACTGCGTGAGCTAAGATGAAACTTCAATCCTAGTTTTTAGGTAATACCTTGTCTTGAATGACTCTTTCTTAGCAAAAAGAACTGAAGTCGTTAAACTTCAAGGAGCATTAGTTTATCAGCCTCTGTGATATGATTAGACCCATTATTATGAGTCTAGTAGTTCTCTGGACTTGGAATTTACCATATTCTTTGAAAAAATGCAATAATCTTATCCTTCTGCTCCTTGATGATTCATTTAAGTTCATGACTGTCATGACATCATTCAATTAATGTCTCCACTTTCTCCTCTACCGAGCAATTACTGAGCTAAGCCTAAAGCAGAAGTTGGTTTCTCTGTCAAGGGTTTCTTTTTATACTTGCTCCTGATGGAAGTAAGAAATTTTGCTGAAATCACATCAGGAAGAGAAAATAGAAAGTAACTTAGGCTAACGTGCTGTCTTGGATGTATCATACCAATGTTAAAGCTCTATTTGCCATCACAGAGTCCTCTTCCGTTCATCAGAGCTTATGGTTTCTGGATGCCATGTTCATTTTTTATGCTTGTGCCTTTTTGTTCAGGTAATATATGCAATAGGAGAGCATTTGGCAAGCATTTCATCTCTTAGCTTTGCAAAAGAAGAAATGACATGGAATCCTACCAAGACTTGTAGGGATAGCGAGGAGCCATGGCGTGCATTGTATGGATGAATGTTGGCTAATAGAAGGTAATTAGTTGTGAAAGAATCTAATGTTGAACTAATATTTTTAATTTTTCTTTTCTTTTGGGGACTCGACTCATTATTACGCTGTCGCCTTATCAAGTTTAGTGCGCACTGCATTCGTCTTTATTCTAGCAGCTAGCTTGACTGGGTTGATTTTCCAGCAAATATTTATTATTAGGTCAAGTAAAAGTTGCATTAATTATAAATTTTTTGTTTTCAAGTTGCAGCTTTCTTACTTCAACATGAATTCAACTTGTATATATCTTTTTTCCTGCATGATATCAATGAATAAAATAAATTAAATAAAATAATTATACATGTCTCTCAAGTGTGACTTTATGTGATGTCATTTCAGATTATTGGTAATATCTAAAATGAGAAATTGAAGTTATTACGACTTTTACATTTTCGTATTCAGATTACTTGATAATTGATATACATGCCTCATGACACACATAACCTTAGGAAAGTTGGAAAGAATTGGATGGCATGGAGGCATGGAGGGCTTTATAATTGAACCTGATTACTAATAAAAAAAACCACACGTATGAAGTGAAATTATAAGTGATTTCTTGAATTGACTGTTTTTAATTGATTGTTTGTTACCACACAAAGGGTGAAGGATATGCACAAGATTTTTCCTCTTGGAAAAATCCTCGTCAGAATGAAAGGAGGAACCACCGTGTGAGCACTGAATACAATGACGAATGGCCATAGAAACACTAGTGCCGGAAAACTTTAGAATTGAAAGCGTGCTGGGGAAATAGAAAAATCACGAATTTATAATGTCAAGAACGGAAGAGGCTGATGATTGATGAGAGGCTGATGATTGATTATGGGAAATGGAAAAACAAGAAAGGGGAGAATGAGTGTGAGGATGGACAAATAGCAGTGTTCTAGAAAGCTTGAGGCGTGGAAAAGCATTAATGCCAAGTATTGAGCTTAAGCGCGCTGAAGCTTAACAATGCGCGATAAAAAAGCGCAACCAATGTATGATAAAGCGCAAAGCGTGACGAAGCGTGGAACTCAAGCTTCAAGCCGCCTAGGCGAGCTTTTTAGAACAGAGACAATAGCCATCTATTACCCTTTTGAACCAATATGTGAGAAAAGCCTCCCTTTAGTTGGCAATTAGCGGCTTCTAGTCGAGTTTTTTAGAATAGAGACAAATAGACATCTATTGCCCTTTTTAACTAATATGTGAGAAAAGCCTCTCTTTAGTTGGCAATTAGCCTATTCAGCTTTTTAGTTACGTCTTTTGTTAATGCAAACTAAGAAAAAAGAGAAACGTCTCAGAAAACATATTAATGAAATTATAAAATATATATTAGTAAGGACAAATAGTCTAAATGTCTTTCTTCATTTCCCCTTTTATATATACATGTTATAAATATGTATGTTACACATTTTATATAAATGATGAAATAAATGTGCATGTATATACAAAGTAATTAGTAATAATACTCTAATGAACTATTTTGGGGTAAGTGATCAGACTATAAAGAAAAAAAATCCTACACGACGCTCTTCCGATCTCTAACCTTTGCTGTGGTGATATACTGATAAATCTAATATTAAATCGACCATGAATCATAATACATTAAATACGTTGAAGAAGAAAACTGGTTAAGATTACATTTAACTGTTTCTTTTTAAATTATACTGTTTCCAGATGAATAAACATTTCATATTAATTTGGCTTATAACATTTGCAACGTATAAAAACTTTCAAAGTTAAGGAGTTAAATATTTGAAATGAGACTAAAATTTGAAAGAATTATCTCACTTGTCATTATACTGAACTTTGGAAAACTTTATCTCACTTGCCACTATACTTTCAAACTTACTTCAAATATCATTTAAACTCTTCAAAAAGTTTTCTCCGATTCCACTATATTTTAGAACTTACTTCACTTGCCACGGGACTAATAAAAAACTCACCCCACTTACCACTCTTTGAATAATTGGTTAAAAATTAATAATAACGCAAAAATATGAAAAATGGATTTTATTATGTGACAGGTTCAATCACTAATACATGACGCAATCAAATGATAATTTTTCAATTAAAGAATTACCTGTTCCAATGAATTCAATGGCAAATCTAGTAATATTTTGATTAGGATGAGAAAATGACTGGTGGTCAAATGCTTTGATGTTAATGAGGATGATGAGGGTTAAAGTGTCTCTAATAATGTGATAGCTAACGAATTGATTGCAGGAAAGTGGCCTACTAGGAGGACTAAATTTGGATCACCAGACGTGACCCTTAAGTACAAATTGTTGCATAAATATGATGACATCGCTGGGTTCCCTTACTCATGAGAAAAAAAAAAAAAATCAGCAGATTTAGGGCTATGCTTTTGTATCGTCTGGGGTACTAAAAAGCCCACTAAGCAAGTGTTTGATGTGATAAAAGGGTGCATCTCTAGTAGTGGACCAAGGAGATCGAACTCCTAGAAATTGCCATTTCCATGGGTTATTTATAATTATGTAAAGGACCAGACATTGAGGACAGACTAGGAGATTAGTGGTCGCTGCCCATTTCATTGTTGAGGAGGGATCACTGCAATAAAATTCTTAAGCTTACCTCTAGATCATATGCTTCAGTAGGATCAATAGAACAGAATACTGAGAAACTCAAGTATGACATATCCACACTAGAAGACTAGATTATCGAACTCAGAGAATAAGTCATTGAATTCCAGAGTGCTTATAATTCTTTTAACTGCTTTTGATCCTTTATACAAGTTCATTGTTTGTTGTTGAATGGTCAAACATTTGCATACAATGATAAGGATATCAAAGTGTTCCTACAGAGTATCTGAATGCAATTGACAAGCCAGTTGAACCCTAAAGGCAAAAGGAGGCTTGTCAATCTGTATAACCCAAGGATGATGCATCTAAGACAGCTACCCCCAAGAAAAAAGAAAAGAGCAGCTAATGAGATTTCAAGTCTGGAGAAGAAGTACAAAAGGCCAAGAAGCTGAAAAAGAAAGATTGAAGACTGATGATGGATCTATGAAATTCTTAAACAACTTTGTGTTTTAAAACACTCTTTAAATTTTGTTTTTATTATTTGTGGCTTATGGGTTGATACGTTGTACTTTTTATTATGTTTTTGGATGATGATGGTTTTAAACTCTTCATGACTAATACTAACTTTGATGTAGGGATGACCTTATATTATTAGTTTTAATCCTTAGAACTTCTGTGGATATTGCTTACATCTCTCTGCAGGATGTGTTTGTCTTTTCTTCTTTACAAAAAAGAGGGAGAAGTATGGTAGGTAATTGGGATATATGAACCACAATAGAACCTCAACTAGAACTGAATCAGTATATAGAATACTTGAAATTCTGAGAACGGTCGTGAGATAGCCAATGCTCAAGGGTACAACCAGCATTGGGCTTGTCTATCCTTTTTTGTGCAAGGGATAAGCACGAACAGCAACAAGAGCCGAAAGAAAAATGGTATTGTATTGATCATAGGGGGATTCAATCTACTTCCCTATTTCATTGAGTTATTCAACCTCTTCTAAAGGAATTGCATCTCCATTCAGTCGTGGCATGTCACCACAAATCATGCAACGTATTTGAAAAATGATTAGAACACATTATAACTAGAAATGAATTTTGAATTCTAAGTCCTTTTATGTAACTCTATATAATTTTAGCACTAGCATCCACTGAATTTAACGAGAACTATATGTGCATATAAAATCATGAGAAATTTCATTAATTGCTAAGAAATATTAGTTCCTAATAACTATCACAAAAATCAAATGGTCCCGTAGCGGATCATTTAGGGAATTTCCCGTAGCGGATCATTTAGGGAATGAAGTCCTCATGCTTACTTTAATCACTAAATAAACATTTCCCTCCTCTCAATTTGATGGAAATGATTACATGTCAATAGTAGTTATCGATGAATACTAGGACTAAAAGATATCAAAGCCAGACTTATCAAGTTGGACTAAGTTGTCCCATGAACGCTCGCAAACACAAGTTATTAGAGAACGTCTGTACATAAGGCTAATATTGCAACCCCAACTTTTAACACGTAACAAAAACCTCTCTTCTACCAATCTGTAAAAAGCTAAGGCCGCCGCCAGATAAAAAGACCGATCACACGACGGCCACAACCGTCCAAGGAGCAGGACATGGGAATTCCACAACCGGCACAAACATGTCAAGAATTTTCAAAATCTTTTGTTCATAGAGATAATATATTAGGTCCCAAAGCCAAAGTAACATTATCCATTATGCTTTTTATTCCCAAAAACCATAATTAAGTCCAGTGAAGTCAGTGGTAATTCCAGAAGCAAGTTTCTGTAATTAAAAGTTTCATGCTATGGGGCGTAGGTTATATAGTTCGTTTTGTGAATACGTAAGGGTGGCTTTACGATATGATTCTCTATCTGCTACCAATTTTCTCTCAAATAATTACGTGCTTAATTTAGCCTTTTGTTTTGGGCCTAGAACTAAGGGATGTATATAAAGAACAGAAAGTAAAAGCAAAGGAAACACAACCTTTTTGGATGACATAAACTTTGTCAATTTTAGTATTTCTTAAGTTAGTGGGTGATTCATTCTTGTCCTGCCAAAGAAAGTGCAAACCCTACAAAAAGGCGAATTAAGTTTTCACCCCTTGAATGTCTATTTCACATAATTTTTGTAATGAAATCGTGTGCACACATATTTGCAAAATTTCTTAACATACCCTTCGTCTCTTAACTTGCTGTTGTCCAATGAAGCAGGGGACACATAAAAAGAAACTAAAAGAGGTAGGAGAAAACCTGATGGGCCGGTATTCCAGTTTAGAAGGACGTGGCACGCTCTAATCTCTATACTCATCGCATAAAGTTTTCCGATCTCGAACCTCCCTTCTTGCTTGCCTTGCTTTATAAAACCTTCGCTTTTTCCAGAGAAATCGAAAATGGCTTTTCGGTCAGGTTCCCATAGACGGTGCTAATTGATGAGTGCTCAAATTGCACCAATAAGAGGTTGGTCGTTCGTGCTAACAGAGTGCTCCTATCGGAGGCTTGGTCGGTCTTACATCGAGGGATATGTGCACTGGCTGCCACTGTTAGAGCTTGGTCGATCATGCACGTTAGGCATGCTGTTTTGTACGCCAGAGGTTGGTTGGTTGCGTGCCAGAGGTTGCACTCATAGTGCTTGGTTGTTCTTCATTCTTGTTCATAGTGTTTTTATAAGGCGAGGACGGGCGTAGACTTTGGTTTCTTAGAGTTTGTTAGAGAGGAGGAGTCAATGATTTGGCCGGAGTAGGAATGTGCTTCTGGATTTGGAATGCGCCTCAGAGTTTGTCTTTAAGAGGCTTTCGACCACCCAACCACCTAATAGAAGGTGGTATCAGGCCTATTTTAAGTTAATTATTAGACTATCAAATTTGATCTAATTCTTGACTGAGGTCCTATATGTAGCAATGTTTTTTTAAGGAAGAAGGGAATGCTGGAAACAAGAAAAAGAATGGCAATAATTTGAAAAGTTATTTTTCTTTTAAAACAAGATCGATCTGGATGTTTAATTCAACATAAGAATATCCCGATCAATTGCCTAAAAAGAGTTTAGTGGAATACGCCTTTAGCAAGCAATTAATCCTACTAACAAGTAGCAAAAACTACTAGCTCCCAACCCTAGATCTCCTCCAGAATACTTCCAAGTCTTGCATTGCATAGGCGAGTGGGCACCGCTAGGAATTCTCTCAAAACCTGACACAAGAGTCGAACTGTAGAAAATTAATACTCCACAGGAATGTTGCAGGGGGTTCTGCTCTTCTCGAGAATGAGAAGTAAGGCCACCCTCTTTCCCTTTTTAAAGGAAAAAAACCTAGGCTCTTTCATGTCTTGCAAGAGAAAAAATTCTATTCCTAGCAGGACTGTGGCCTAGAATTCTTTTCCAAGTAATTCCAAGAGTTTCTAGAAGCTGCCAAAGGGACCCCTTCAGATTTGCATAATTAGGCTCCTAATAATTAAATTCAGTTAAGCTAATTCAAACTATCTCGATTTAATTATTAATAATTCGTACACTCCACTAATGATGAATTATTGCAACTCCTAATTATATAAATAATCACGAGTCAAAATAAATAATCCTGCAATTAATTATCTTCTTGACTTATAATCAATCCAACAGTTTGTCCCTATCTTATGATCCGATAATTAATTAGGTATACACCTAACCGTATTACCTAATTAATTCTACTCTTTGCTTAATTATTAATCGCCACTTCTATGATTTCTATTTAGCAAGGTTAGCTAAATGCTAAGGTTAGATTCCTGAAATTATACTTACAAGTGATTAATTAAGCAGATCATTTAATGCTTTATTCAAAAGTAAAGCATTTCTCTCACAGTATGTATTTTGCTAATTCACTTTCCTTCTGTTCTCAACATGTAACGTGTATTGACCAAATATTTATTTTGTCTCACCAGTAGCACTTTTAAGTTCCTTAGCGTTGTTTCATAGCACAACCTACCCAAGATGGACTTCGACAAACTGTATGACAGTCATGTGGAGCCTCAATTTACATGCACAGTCAAGCTATGGAATTCAGTTCACACAATGGTCCAGTCTAATATACTTATCACAAAGTATATCAATGTTATTACTAACGACCTCCACCAGTTGCGATGATCAAGATAAATCTCCGATCTCAATAAAGTTAGAGTAACAACAAATGAGCCTCGAATAAAATAAAGTGCCAGCCTTTATTCTCAGCTTAAGACTAATATTTTTCTGGTTGAAATATATGATGCACCTTCAATACTTGTGTAGAAATATCAATCTCTATATTATCGTAAAGCAACCAAGAGATAGAAAGCTGTAAAAAATTCTCATTAATCTTCTACTAAGTCTAACCACTAAACAAAGAGATAATATAAATCTTCATAAATCTTTCACTAAGCCTAAACTAAAATGACACCACACGCCAAATATTTCGTGCAATTAATTAACAAACAACTACTTTTTTTATTATTTTCTTTAATCAACCTTTAATATCTACATGTTATGGTATACGCTTCAATAACTTTTTCCTTTTCAAAATCAAAATGTTTCAAAGCAATTTTAGAAGTCTATTATGCAAATTCTACGGCTGAACCAAAATCTTAGTGGAAATATGCATAGAATATCTTTACCATTGGTTTAATATTCAAATCTCCACATGTATGTTATCGTTATGATACAGAAATCTTTACCGCCAATGTTTGGTAAGGTTTCGACATGCACTTTATCGTTATGATAAATGAGTTATTTTCATTTAGTTTTGATATTCAATCCTCAACTTATCAGATAAACAAAATCAAGTTTACTTTGGGATTTCTTTTAAGTTAATGAAAAATTCGATTCTCACCTTCAGGTTCAGTGCGACAAGTATTTTTGGTTTTGTATGTTTAGAGATAGTGTTATAATTCTCACTTTAATGACATCTGTGTTAGAAGTATTATTTAGTTAAATATTTATGTTATGGGTATTTTTGATATTTTAACTAATTAGGATTATAGTTTAGCGTTTGTGTTATCGTATATAAATAGTCATCTTATAACCATATTTTTATTGAATATGAAACCATTTCTAGTTTTCATAGTCTTAAATTGTTAATTGAAGAGAATTCAGTGATGAAAACCCATAATCATTTTGGAGTTTGCAGATAATATTGTTAGAAGATAAATGTTAATGAAAAGGTTGCAATGAGGCTATCAATGACTGCTGTAATTTACCCTGTTTATGATTATAGCATAGCTTATAAAATACTAGAAGTAGTGAGCTCTACTTCTAATGGAGAAATTAAATTGTCCACTCAAGTTTTAACCATTTAGTAATTTCTTCAGGAAAAATAAGCTCTTGTTCACCATCTGGATTCAATTTAAAATAACAAGCTAAGTGAATAGATAATTTTTTCAGCTGTGACAATGGGCCAGTGTACTGCATCAATCTGACAAAAGTCAGAATTTTAACACACATGCAGCAGGTCAGCGGCCCTAATTTCTTCCCTTCTTAGACACATTCTATGGTATCCATTGGATATCATGGGTTATGTGGCAAGTACCCATTAGACACTATTGGATGTTTGCCACATAACCAATTAGACACCAAAATGGACAACATAGAAAAACCGTCTATTCCCATGGTTCCATGGTAGCAAGTTGCGAGCCTCACAAGAAAGGAAAAAGTTTCTCTCATGCACTTACAAAGTGGGCCAAACTTATCAAATTTATCCATCGAGACTAATTAGTGACACGTATGCTGAAGTTTCTGCAGGCCCCATTTCAAAAATGAAAAATGCGAAAAGTAACTTTGGATTCAAATTTTGAAGTGAATCTTCTTAAAATAATTTAGTAAACAATTGGTAAAATCCCTGCACAAGGAGGTAGGAAAGTTCTAATAAAAGACTAAAACACAGATCAAATATAACATGCCTGCCTGAATTAAAATCTAAAACAATTTTAGCCAAACATTTCTTAAGACCCACAATTACCACCGACTTTTTGGCCATACATCAAACGGAGCCCGTGGAATCTCAGCCATACTTTCCCGCCGAATTATCATCTAGAATCTATCCCAAATAAGCACTAAAAAAGATTAAATTAGAAAGGAAAAAAAATACATTGGCATTCTCTTGATAATCATAGTTAAAATTTAATTCACCATCAACAAAAGAAAAATAATAAAAGGTGTATTATGGTTTTGAAAGCTTAAACCTCTTGAGGAGATTGCAGTGTCAATGAAGAGAGCATACCAGCATTGCCATTGTATTTTGGTGCAGCTCCAACTAAGGGTGGGTAATGGGTTGGATTGAGCTTGTTTTGACTCAAAACCAACTTAACTCATTTTGATTTGGGTTGAGATGCTAGATAACCATCCCAACCCACTTATTAGTGGAAACCAAACTAACCCAAATAGCTTCAAGTCGGGTTGGGGTGGTTTGGGTTGGTTTTTATACCTCTTTTGTTTTTCTTTTTTCCCCTCTCTCCCCAGCCTGTACTTTAGTTTTATACCACTTTTTATTTTTTATTTTTTTACGTTTCCTTTGTTTTTGCTTTTTTCTTTCGTTAGGCTTTGATTGATGTTTTTTGAGTTTTCTACCTTTTTTTCCTGTTTCTTTGTTTTTTCTTTTCTTCTTCCCACCCTACGCCCCATCGCCTACCCCAGATGTATAAAACTAATTTAGTTGAAAGCAATTAGTTGAGGTTATTTTGGGGTACGTAATTGTATGAAATTTCATGTCGACCATTTATAAAAATGGTCATGTAGTTGACGATTATTAATAAGGAAAATTGACATGAAATTTCACTTGTCTCTACCAAATTTACATGTAGAAAAAAAAATACTATCAACTTTAAAACAGGCATCAACCATGAAATTGGCTCCACACAAGGTTTCTTCTCATGAATCACTTTGAATTAACTTCGAGCTTCAAAAGCTCTCTACAGAAAGAAAAACAAAATAAAAGAATTAACTTGTAACAAAATAATATATTAAAACTAATTTATTAAAAAGCTAAAAGCTATCTTACCTTCATCCAATTTGTTATATTCCTCCACATGCTCCACGTAAAATCTCTCTATTCTTGAAGACTCTCTTAACCAATTTTTTGTACAAACCAACAATTTTTTGTACAAACCAACACTTTCACAATCCTAGAAGTTAAAGAACTACGAAACGGGTCAAGGATCCTCCCTTTGGTACTAAAAGCAATTTCTGAAGCCACTGTGGGTAGTTTAATTGCCAACACATCCTTTGCAAGTTTGGAGAAAACTCCATATTTATCTCCATTAAGCCTCCACCAATTAAGAACAGCAAATTCTTTATCCTTTATATCTTCACAGGCATCCGATAAGTATCTTTGCACATCATTTTTAACATCAATAAATCTTTCGCAGCTTATTTTCTCTTAAAAATAGAAATACAAGAAGCTGACACACTTGAAGTAGGACTCTCTTTTGTAAAAGAAATCCCACTTGAAGATTTCTCATCAAGTGATACTTGAGGGCCCCAAAATTTTCATCACATATCATGTATCATTCATATATATAAACAATGTGATCTTTCAATGTCTTAGTCATATCAAAAGTAAGTTGATCGTTCATGTAAATGACACTAAGAAAATGTTCAGTATATGACAATTTATACCTTGGATCAAGCACAGTTGCAAGCAACAACAATTGATTAAAATCTCTCATATCCCCCAATACTTATCAAACTTCTTCTTCATGTTAGCTACCATGCTACCCAAAAGATCATCACCACTTAAACTTCATTCTTGCAATTCAGTCACAACAGAACATACTTTATCCAGATAAGCGGTAGAATTTATCTAGCAGAATTGACATACAATGAAGTACTAAATTTCAATGTTACTTTATAAAAACTTTAAGAAATTTAACAAATATAGAAGCATTTTCCCAATCAAAATATTTAGGAGGTACAACTCTTTTTCTCACATTCCTTCTCTGTAAAATAGCCTAAGGACATCCTATCATCCTCCGCCAACCTCTCCCATGCTTTTCGGAACTTCAAAGCTGTTTCTAATATCAAATACGTTAAATTCCATCTTGTTGGCATATCCAAAAATACAAGTGATTTGCAATCAATTTTCTCTTCACTTGCATACTATTTCAATCTTTTTTCTCTACCAGAAGAAGATTTAACATACTTAATTGCGTTGTGAATGCTAAGAATTGAATTATTTAATTCCTTCTTTTAACCCTTCACATACAATCAAATTAACAATATGAGCGGCAACACCTCATATATAAATACGCACCATTCAAGACAAACTTATCTTTAGCACTGTTCAACATCTTCTTCTTAATATGAGATTAATTCATTTGTAGTTGCATTATCAGCTGTTATTGTAAACAATCTCTCAATACCTCATTCACTCAAACAACTCTTAATAGTTTTACCAATTGTTTCTCCCTAGCAATCACACAAAAACTCAAAATCCTCTTGTGAAGCATCCAATTGGAATCAACAAAGTGTGTTGTGAGGCACATATAGTTGATATTTTGAAGAAGAGTCCAAGTATCGGAAGTTAGAGAAGCTCTTCAGAAATTTAAAGTCTTTCTCAATTTTGACTTCTCATCCAAATACAACTTATAAATGTCTTCAGCATCTATCCTATGAGATAGAGAATCAAATTCAAGATATGCTACAATACAAAATTCTCTAAACCCTTAACTTCAACAAAACTAAAAGGTTATCCATCAAATATTAACATCTTAGCACATGCAAGTCTACATGCTTCTTTATCAAAGCCAACTGCTATAACATTTTTCAAACTATCTCCAGTTGGACTTTTTTGCTTTTTGTTTTCCACTCTTCCAGGATACTTTTCACAAAAACCATATACATGTTGCTTTAGAGTACTTGTTCCATAATTACCTCCACAAGTATAATCTTGTCCACAATAGTTGTATGCACATTGACTATTTACCGGATTTAGATCCCCCGACCTCGTAAAATAGTAACACACATTGGAAGATCTTCTATTGGGTGTTTTCTCTTCCGTAAGCATGATATTGGAAGTGGAGGAACAGATTCAGTGTTTGTTCCTAAATTTGGCGCAAACTGTTTCTTCAACTTCACTATCCAAATCCATATTTTTATCCATAAAAATGAAAAAGAAGTTAATAAATAAATATAACATGGAGAACTAAGGAATTAAAATTTGCAAATAGAGAAATTTGTAATAAGGATTTGACTGTTCTAGTTCTGTGCTCTAGGGCTTTGACTTCTAATAAGGAGAACTTGAAAATCGTGAACCTGCTACTCGCTCGTTGCTTATACTAATGCGACTCGGGAAGAGTCACAAATATGAGGAAGATGCAAAATTGATTCAATGATTCTCTTCTATGCGATACATTCAACTGTGCAGGAATCTTGGCTAAAAAAAAAAACAAAAACAAAAAGAAAAGAAATACAAAGCCATCCCATTAAACTAGTAAAAAGTTGTAATTGGCTTTATCTTTCATGAAATTCATCCTTTACTATTAGCATGAAGAGTAATAGTCTTTGGCCATTAAGAAGCAAGAGTAAACAAAAAGATTATAACAAAACTAACAGACTTAAGTGTTTTGGTAGTTAATAGTTAATACACACTCTTACAATCTCTTGCTGTTAAAACATGGCAGAAAAAATTCATATCAAGCAATATCATACAATTCTTGCCTCTCTTCGAATATGCTTTCCTTAGTCATTCTCTTGCTCCTTTTATAGTAAAAATTTACTAAATCTCATCTTTCTCAGCTGTTCTTTGAACTCTAGTTGTTTAATAGTTTCTTAAGATTTTTCATTACATATACAACTTTCACCTTTCAGATTCTCTACACAGTCTTCTCTAATATGATTTTTCCTCTCTTTTCTCCAATGAACAGAGCGCAGTATTTGCATTTATATTTTCATATATCTTTGCTTTCTCAGGTAACTTCTTTAAAGGGACAACCATGAAATTGCTGCTTAATTTGGAAATATTACCGTGTTTTTTAGGAAATTCGTTATATTTTCCAATTTTTAAACATGAACTTTTGAAGTTTTAAACAGACAAATTGTAAAAATTCTCATATTTGGTTTTGCTCTTTTTTGTCAACAGATGCACAACTTTAATAATGCCACACCATAGTATTCTTTAATTAACTAATGGAGAAAGGTAGGAGTGAACAATTACAACTTAAAAATCAAAAGATTCCAGGAGGTGAAACGGAATCAAAGAAAGCCGAGAATAGAATTGTATTAATCAAAAAAATTAACAGAGGTGAACAATCAACAGTAGTCGACCACCAATAGAGCTCGAAACTGAATAATCAACTGCAGAATTCGACCAACAATTGAAAATCAATACAAAAATTGAAGAAATCAAACCTGAGAGTAAAGATGAAGATGCGAACTGAAGAAAAAGATTGCTGAAGATGCAAATTAAAGATTGACAATAAACAATTGTTTGTGAAACTTTAAAGATTCTACTGGGATAGTGTCTTTGATGTCTGAAGAATTCTACTTGGGTTTTTGGCTAAGGGGTTTAATCGGTTTTAGTTTGGTTTTGACTAGGGATGGGTGAAAAACCTAGTAACTAGCTAAGCTGGTTGGGTCGGTTTGGGTCGATTTTTGGATATATATTGGGTTGGTTTGCCGAGTTACATTTGTCCGAACTGAGCCGGTCTAGTTTGGTCCTCGGTTTTGACTGATCAAACCCTATTCGGTCAAACCGGTTTGAACCGGTGGGTTTCGTCCAAACTAGTTTAAACTGGTCAAACTGATTTTTTTTTAATGTCCTAAAACTAAAAACGTGTTTGAAATTCAAATTTACGAGAAACATGAAACAACTTAAGTTCTTAACATTTAAAAATGGGAACTGAGGTCTGAGAAGCACAAAATTTGAAGCCTTGAAGGTTGAAACTTGAAACCCTAGTTCTTCACCTCTCCTTGCCACCGCCGTTGCTGCTCACTACTACCACTAGTCCACCGCCGTTCACTACTAGTCCTCGGCCGCTAGCTGCTAGTTTGGTCCACCACGCTCGCCGCTGCCTCCCTACCTTGGTCCGCCACTACTACAGCTGTCTTGGCCCACCAACTACTGCCACTGGTCTTCGCCTCTGCCTTCCTACCGCTGACCATTGCCTCTAGCTTGCAGGTAAGCTACTCAAAGAGCATCTTCACCACATTCAATTGATTTCATAAGTATATACTATATAATATGTTTCATTCTTTCTTTCTTGTATTTGCTCAAGTGTCATTAGTGTATGTATATGTGTATTACATATTTACAGAGCATTAAGGACCTCGATTGAGACTGAAACTGAAAATATTCACATAGCACATAGGCACTGTCATTCTAAGTTTCTAAATTCTAACAAATTAAACTGAGTAAAAGCATAAATTGAGTTCATCTAGAAAAACATAAATTGAGATTTGAGAATAATAACTTCCCTTTGAACAATTAATTAACTTATTAACTGATGGGTAAAGTTAATTAACTTAATAGTTGGGATTTGAGAATAATAGATATAGACTCGAGTCTCCATTTGAATAAAAGATCCAACTGAATATAGTTGCTAGTTGCTACTATAACAACTAAATTATTTGATTAAATATTGTTATGTCTTAACATATTATTTCATTGTAGACAACTAGAGATGAACATGGGCATAGATTTAACAATGGATAATATAGAAGAAAACGAAATAAATTCAACAGCTGCAACACCATCTCCTACTCATCCAACTTCAACTCCATCTCCATCTCTAACACAAAATCGAAGTCCACCTCTAAGAGATCCAGGGCTTCCTCCACTCCCACCATCTACTTTAGGCAAGAGAAAATCAAGGAAATCTTCATGAGTGTGAGCAATTTCACATTCTAGGAGATAAGAAAGATCCTAATGCTCGAGCTTTTTGTAAGACTTTGTGGGAAAGATTATGCAGCAAATACCAAAACATATGGCAGTAGCAATCTTTCTCACCATATAACTGGGCTTTGCATGAAGTATCCAGGTAGGGTTGAAGAGAAAAAAGGCAAAACATATTCAGTTTTGACAGGGAAGAGGGGGGCTAGAGTAATTTGGTGGCTGTTACTTTCAACAAGAATGCAACTAGAAATGCTTGTGCAAAAATAGTTGTGATCGATGAACTACCTTTTAGTTTTATAGACAGGGCTAGCTTAGGCATTTTTATAGTGTTGTGTATCCAGAGTTTGAACCTTACTTATGCCAGACAGTTGTTAGGGTCTTATTTAAAATATGAGGCAGAGAAAGGACAGTCGAAAAAAAAACCAGTACGTCAAAGGGTTTCCCTAACCACAAACTGTTGGACATCAATTCAAAACATCAATTAGCCTCACTACCCACTTCATCGATTCTGACTGGATGCTTCAGAAAAGGTTGTTAAATTTTTGTGTTGTCCCTGATTATTAAGGCAAGACAATTGGCAATGTAATTGAGCAATGCTTGCTTGGATGGGATATTGAGATCGGAAGAGCACACGTCTACACTGGACAATGCAACTTCAAAAAACAAAGTAATTGAGTATCTCAGAGAGAAATTAGTTGAGTGGGGTAACATTTCTTCTGTATTGGAGGGAAAGTATTTGCACATGAGGTGTTCCGCTCATATCTTAAACTTGATAGTGTGAGATGGGCTCACAGAGGTACATAATTCTGTGGTAGCTGTTCAAAATATGGTTAGGTATGTGAAATCCTCACAAGCTCAATGGGCGAGGTTTAAGCAATGTGTGACAAGTTCAAAGATTGAATCAAAAAGTGTCGTGTTTCTCGATATCCCAACTCGATAGAATTCCACTTTTGTTAATGTTAGAGGCAGCTTCAAAGTATCAAAAGGCTTTTAAGCGGATGGAGCTTGATGATGGCCAATTCAGGGACTACATTCAAGAGAAGAAAAATGGAATTCAGAAGGCCGGGCCCCCAAAAACTAACGATGGGAAAAATGTCTCATTAAGTTCTTAAAGAATTTCTATGATATCATTTTGAAATTCAGCACCTCCCTTCATGTTAGCTCCACACAATACTTAAAAGACGTGAGTGGACTCTTAGCTAATATGACTATGTGGGAGCTCAATGAAAATTAGATTTTTAGTGACATGGCCACTAAGATGAGGGCAAAATATAACAAGTATTGGGGGAATACGGGTGAGGTCAATCATAAATTGTTGCTTGCTACGGTGGTTGATCCTAGGTATAAGGTGGACTATATGCAATTTTTATTGGAGAGAGAATTACACTACATCAACTGGGAGGATGTTGACAGAAAGATTGTCTGATACTTTGAAAGCTTTTTACAAGTGGTACTTGGATTTTGATGACAATAAGCCACAAGCTCAATCATCTATGTCTATTGACTCTACTATTTCATCATCCTCTTAAACTACCACTAATACATCGATGAGTGGCGCAGTAGCAGAGTTAGAGAAGTTCAAGAGATTGCGGGCAGAGAAGGATACATTGGAGAACATTAAGAATGATGTTGAAAGGTACTTGACTGACTCTTGTGAAAGCTTTAATGACACGGAATTTGATGTGCTTAGGCTGTGGAAGCTTCATAGAGAAAAGAAGTATTCCACGCTTTCAAAATTCGCAAGGGAGTGCTAGCTATTTAAGTCTCCACAATTGCTTCAGATAGTGCTTTTAGCACAGGAGGAAGAATTCTTGATCTCTTCTGTAGTTCTCTTACTCCAAACATAGTCCAGCTTCTTGTATGCCTCAAAAATTGACTCAAATCCTCTCCAAAGCAAGAGCAAGAGGTCTTCCGCATTGAGGACCTGGAGTTCTATAATGAACTCAATGAAGGTATTAAACAACTTTAACTACAGTTTAGAAAATATTCTGCTATGAATTTTTCTTACAATTTTTTCTTTTTCTTTTTTTTTTTTAATTTTTGGTTATTGGAATTGTCATCATGACCATCAAGAGATAAAGAAAAGGACAATCTAGCATTAAGGCGTCTAATAGATGAAAATTGATTTCTTGTGAGTATATAATACATTAATTGTTAATTGTTTTTTACAAATTACATTTATACTTATAAATTTGTTAATTTTATAGAAAGCAAAAGGCTAGTGAATCTTTTGGTCCTTTTATGAAGGCCTAGGGATGGTGATTATGATTGATAGAGATACTTCAAGTTTTAACTTCTGTTAATGTTTCCAAGTTGAAACTTGAGGATTTGGATTGGATTCTTAATGTTTATATATTTGATTTAAGAATACTTAGTGTTTGTTCGTTGTGGTTGTGGGTTTGTGCTTAGGTCATGTAGTTGCACTCGTGGTTGTGGATTTTGGACTTGTGCTCTTCTGATCTCTTTCTTTTGTTGCGTTGTATGGCTGTGGACTTATGGTTCTAGAGTGATGTTCGTTGGGTGATTGGTGAACTTTAGACTAATTGATTGAAATTTGGAAATTGAAGCTTTAGACTAATGCTTGTGTGTTATGCTTTGTTGATGGTTTTGTTAGTGTACTTGTGTAGTAGTATACTAGTGCTAACAAATTATATGTATAAGTGTATTTGTCTAGTTATTTTGTGATTGCCACCTTCCTTTGCTTGCTAATATTTTTTTTTTAAATGGTTTGATTTTAAGTGATTGTGTATTTGTAAGTTTCTAGATGATATTTTCAATTTTTTTCAGTGTTATATACTTAAATTTAACATTCAGTGCAAAAAAATATAGGGTTTGCGCCTCAATTCCTTAAAACACTATTATTAGCGTAGAATGGACAAGCCCAAACCTACAAACCGACCCAACCCGACTCAGGCCAGGTTGGGTCAGGTTGGCCAACGGTCGGACCGGTTTCAGTTCACAAACCTATCAGCCCGATTCAACTCGAGTCGGTTTCGGGTTAGGACTTAACCCGGCCCGACTGACCCGATGCCCAGGCCTAGTTTTGACAAAACCAACCCAGCCTAAACCAGTAAGATATAGAAAGTGAGATATTAAAGCCAACCCAATCTATTCTTTTCTAGGATTTTTACACATAAGTTATTACATTTGTAATAAATTCAAAAAATACTCTCAACTGTAACTATTTTAGTCTTGGAATTAGTTATTGGAAACAAATTGTAAAAATACTTATTACACTCTTAATTGTAATTTATTACATTGACGGTATTCTTCTAAATAAAATGATCCAACAATTGTAGTTTGTCAATTAAAAATTAAAACAAATATTTTTCTAATTACAAGGTTCAATGAGTGTGTATTAGCTAATTTCCACTTCTTTTTAAGGAACCAACCCAACCCAACACAACCCGTCAGGTGGTTTGGTAGGTTAGGTCGGTTTTTAAGAAATTTGCCCACCCCTATCTCCAGCTGAATAGAATGGCGAAATGTGGCCATCAATGAGTGCGGCTGGCCGATAAAACTACAAATAATAGCTTGCTGGGTCAAATGACTCTTGTACCTGTGACAATATATCTATGATTATAATATTTTGATGTTAACAGAAACTAAATTAAATTCTCAACAATGAGTTAAATGATTAGTACTCCCTACTTCCCACAGAGATAATCCGGTAGATAATTTTACGTGGATCAAGGATTATTTGGTAATGTGATTAGAACATTTAATTTTATCTTATTTTTTCATATATGCCTTTGTGTCATTAATTATTTAAAATATTTTCAATGCATAAGTAGTTGAATAACAGTAACTAATTAGGGGCACTTATGGAAATGAAACATTGAATACATGTTCAATATGTTAAGTGGACTATCTTTTTGAGACAGACGAAAATAGAATATTAGACTATTTTTTTTTGAGACGGAAGGAGTACAACAAAGAAACATGCCAGCCATTCAACAACCATTGAGATGATGTTGGGGGGAGGGGGTAAGAAAGTATGACATTAGTTGCAAAAATGGATGAGAATTATGAGTACATAATAAATGACTTCCGAGACATACAACAAAACCTGGAAGTTAAGGAGCATCACGAGCTTGAGATTCTGAACTTTTCAAAGGAGAATCTGGCTATTCAGTTTTGGTGGCACGAAACCAAAGCCATAGTTTGAAGAAGAATGAGCAAATGGGATGATGTTGCTGGCTTCCAGGAACAACATTATACTTGGACTCATTAGATTCTAGTAGAATAGGAGATGATACTTTACCCTCAGCTAATGAAGAGTTTTCCAGTCCTTCCATAGATGACGAAGGATTGTCAGAATATTCTACTTCTATATCCACAGGAGTTACCAGCTCATTCTGACTGTAATCAAAATGAGAGTTTTAACTGGTAGAAAGGCAAAATCGCATGGTTCAAGTAGAAAAATATTGATCATGGAATATTTAGTGTTCTTCAGGAACCCATAAGAACCAAAAAAATGCAAGAAAGCATCTACATGACCCCCTTGGCTGCTCCTTGCATGTATCTATACTCATGCGTTTCAACACATGGATATTTCCACAGTTGTAACTAGCATACTAGTGATTTGCTTAGTCTAACAGACATGACAAAAGACATGGAAAAGCAAAGATACACGCACAGAGAGAGAGAGAGAGGCTAATATTTTTTGAGACAATATATATGAAATGAAATTCTATGACAAAAAAAAAATCAATCTTAACATTTCTTTTAGGAAAGTGAGACAGAAAAACATTTATTTATGCTGAACTGGTAATCAAAAAAACATTATCAAACATATCAACGAAGAGAAAATAAAACTTGAACAGCTTCGAGGGCATCCAGAAGGATGATGCACGAATATAGATGTGTTCTTCTACTTGCTCATTCTGAGCTTTATCCCCTCATAAATATGTGAGGCCAAAGTAAGTTTATAACCTTTCAAAAGATTTAGCTATAACTATAGATCATTTCAAGATAGTGCATTTTTTTACTTTTATAGAATTCATTGTGTGGAAAGTGATTTTTTGAGAGAACATGTTGTCAGAAAATAAAGAAAAGTTATGATTTTACATGCAAGATTATTTTAATGAATAAATGTGTTGAAAATGAGTTTGACTGAGGATTGATTTTGGAAAGATCAAAACCACACCAGACCTAAGAAAAAATTATCTTTCCTTAATTAAGTCATCCATAGAAGACTGCTTAGCTAAATATTCTCAGTTTACCAAAGGTACTAGATGCTCATTGGGTCAGATTGATCCCTTAAAAAGGAAAAACAAAAAAGAAGTCCTAGAACCTACAAAGAACAGTTAAATGGATGATCGTTACTTAAACAAGTCATCCATAGAAAACTGTATAGCAAAATATTGACATTTTACCTAAGGTGCTAGATGCTTATTGCGTCAGAATTTGTCCCTTAAAAAAGGAAAACAAAAAGAAGAGTCCAAGAAACTACAAGGAACAATCACAAACTGAAATGGTTTTATCTAGATTCTCTAATAAAGCAATTTGATTCTTTTAAGGGGAAAGAATCAGGGAATAAGTATACCCCAAACACCGTTAGAGCCAAGATTTTTAAGGAAAATCTGGAAAATCTTAAGAGAATATTTGACTAAGACTAGATAATTTTGATATTCAGGAAATAGGTTTCCTACAACTAATGTTTTAGCCTCTATTTATACTACTAATACAATGAATGAAAATGAAACTTATTGTAAGAATTAATTCACTCTTAATTGCATAATTAAGTGACTTGTAAAGGTAGAATTAAGTTGCCTTAATTTCCTTATTAAGTGACTTGTAACTACATCAATTCTCTCCCCTTGGGAGAAACTCGTCCTCCACTTTAGCATCTTGACCATCTTCATCTTCACCATGATATTTATAAAGATCTGAGACATAAAAGATTGAATCAATACCCATAGATTTAAGCAAGTCAACTCGATAAGCATTTTCCCCAATTCTTTTGATGATCTTCTATGGACCAATCTTCTTTTTGCTTAGCTTAGAATAAGACCTTGCTGGAAATCTCTCCTTGCGTAGGAATACCAACACCATAGCTCCTTCTTTGAAGAATTTAGATCGTCTCCTTAAATCTGCATGTTGTTTGTACTTAGCATTGGATTGTTCAATCTTCAATCTGACCACCTCATGTAGTTGCTGCTTCTTTTGAACCATTTCTTCTCCTTTTAGATGACTTTTTCCTGTTTGTAGCAAGGGAATTAAATCATGAACTAGCTGCTTGCCATAAACATTCTCAAAAGGACTTATTCTAGTAGTCTGACTCTTAGAGTAATTGTATGCAAATTCAACTTGTGCTGTCACAGCCTCCCATTGCTTGGAATTTTCACCAACCAAACATCTTAACAGATTCCCCAAGCTTCTGTTGATCACCTCAGTTTGTCCATCCATTTGAGAATGATAGGATGTACAAGCTTCTTCCACAATGTCCTCCAAATATGAGATAAAAATTTCGAATCCCAGTCTGAAGTGATTGACTTTGGAATGCCATGCAAATGTACAACTTCTCGAAAGTAAAGAGAAGCTATGTTTGATGCATCACTAGTCTTCTTACAACTAATAAAATGAGCCATCCTTGAAAATCGATCAACAACCACAAAGATAGAATCCATTCCACCCTGACTTCTAGGCAATCCCACGACGAAATCTATGCTTATGTCTTCCCAAGGAGCTGTTGATACTGGTAATGGTGTATAGAAGCCTATATTTTGTGCTCTTCCTTTCGATTCTTGGCACACATGACATCTTTTCACAAATTTATGAACATCTCTCCTCATCTTGGGCCAAAAGAACTTTTATTCAAGCATGGAATATGTCTTATCTTGACCAAAATATCCACCTAAGCCTCCACCATACATATTTGGAATGATCCTTTCCTTCAAAGAGCAATCTGGTACACAAAGCTGGTTACATTTGAATAAGAAGCCATTGTGTAATAAATAATTACCCTGTTGCCCACTACTACAATCCCTCCAGATCGGAGCAAAAAAAGGATTAGTAACGTAAATCTCTTTGAAAGAATCAAACCCTTCAATGGTAAAACTCATTTGCGATAATAACATGGTCCTCCGGCTAAGTGCATATGCTACCTTGTTGCTAGCTCTAGATTTATGCCGAATTACAAAGGTAAACTATTGTAAGAATTCAACCCAAAGCGCATGTCTTTTGTTCAGTCTCTTTCATCTGTTGATATGCTTCAATGCCTTATGATCTGAGTATAAAACGAACTCCCTTTGCACTAGATAACGTTGCCAATGTTTGAGGGCTTGAATAATAGCATAGAATTCTTGATCATAAGTGTTGTACCTTTGTAAAATAATATTGGCTTTCCTTCTTGACTAAGTACTGCACCAATCCCAATTCCAGATGCATCACACTCCAATTCAAACATCTTCTCAAAATCAGGCAATGCTAAAATAGGTGCTGAAATAAGCTTTCCTTTAATCTGTTGGAAACTCTTTTAAGCTTCGGTAGACCACTCAAATCTGTCCTTTTTCAAACAATCAGTAACAGGGGCCATTATACTACTGAAATTCTTGATGTAACGCCTGTAAAATGAGGCTAGGCCACAGAAACTTCGAACTTCAGCAATTATAGAATGTTTTGGCCAGCCTTTTATGGCTTCAACCTTACTTTCATCCACTTGAATCCCCTTAGGACTGATGATATATCCCAAAAATAGCAAAAAACTCATCATGAATTGGCATTTCTTTAGGTTGACATACAACTTTTCTTCTTGCAAAACAACGAGAACTTCCCTCAAGTATAGCAAATGATCATCTTTATCACAACTATAGATCAAGATGTTGTCAAAATAAATGACAATGAACTTTCCAATGAATGGCTTTAGAACTTGATTCATCAAACGTATAAATGTGCTAGAAGCATTTGATAAACCAAAAGGCATTACCCTACATTCATATAACCCTTCTATAGTCTTGAATGCTGCCTTCCATTCATCACCTTCACGAATTCTGATTTGGTGGTATCCACTTTTGAGATCAATTTTGGAAAACATCCTAGTTCCATGCAACATATCCAACATGTCATCAAGCCTTGGGATTGGGAATCTGTATTTGATAGTAATTTTGTTGATAGCTCGACTATCAACACACATTCTCCATGTACCATCTTTTCTCAGAGTTAAGAGGGCAGGGACTGCACATGGGCTCATTGATTCCCTAATAGACCCCATTTTCAGCAATTCTTCAACCTTTGGACTCATTCGATAATATGGTAAATTTAGAAGACTTGCCTCTGGAACTAAATCAATGTGATGTTGAATAGTTCTATTAGGAGGCAAACCTGAGGGCAATTCTGATGGGAAAACAGTTGCAAATTCCCCAAGAAGTGTGTACATCTCAGTACGTATTGCTTGCTGGTCCTCTTTTTCTTCTTTCATCAACAAAACATAAGCAACTCCTTGCTCTTCCAATTCAGCCAAAAATTCCCGCATGCCTAAATAAGAGTGTTCATCCGTAGCTTTAGATGAGGCTTCTTCCTTCATTGAAGCAAGTACGACTTTAGCTCCATCTTTGTAGAATGCATAAACATTTTTTTCTCCATGATAGATGGTTTTATTGCCCAATTGCCATGGTCTACCAAGTAGTAAATGGCATGCCTCCATCTCCACAACATCACATAAAACTTTGTCTGAATAAGATTTCCCAATAGAGAAAGGGACAAGGCATTGATAAGTGGCCTTTATTTCACCTCCTTTCTTGAATCATGCTATGCGGTAAGGCTTTGGATGAGGTTAAACCTCAAGGTTTAGCTTTTCCACCATTTATTGAGACACCAAATTTTCACAACTTCCTTTATCAATGATGACGTTGCAAAGTCGTCCATTGATGGTACATTTTGTTTTGAAAATATTGTTACGCCTCCAATCACTTGTGGACATTTTAAGAGATAGCACGGCACGTTGGACAACAAGATTAGGGAGATCTCAGTCTTCATATGTGACTTCATTCTCAGCAAATTCCAGCAGATTTTCTTCCTCTTCATCTACAAGATCTTCCTCATTAATGCTAAGATCATCGACGTCTTCCTTAGCTAATAAATTGTTATTCATGTTTCGGCATTCTAAAGATCTATGTCCTTCCTTTCCACATTTGTAGCATATTATTCTTCCACCAATAAATTGAGATGGCTGATTACTTCTTCCCAAAACATTACCTCTAGAACCTTATCCTCGACCTCTTCCTTGCCCTCGACCTTGTGAACTAGTAGCTGCAGTAAAATTCTACACTTGATTTGTAAATGTTGAGGAAGTCACTTCACTGCTGCCTTGAATTGCATCAGTATTAAATTGGCCTTGCTCTTTCCCAAGTTAAGAAAAATGAACGCTGGGCTATTTTTTTGTTAGCTTTCAACCTTCATGGCCAGCTGGACAGTACTAGCCAAAGTCCAACAAGGCTGCAGCTCCACGAAATTTCTAATAGCTGGCCTTAATCCCATCAAATGTCGATGTATCACTTGAACTTCATTTTCAGAAAGTTGTACCCGTGTTTTCATCTTGTAAAATTCATTTGTATAGTCTCAAACAGTACGTGCTCCCTGCTGAAGAGATTGGCACTGCTCGAAAAGAATTCCTTCATAGTTTAATGGCGGAAATTGGCTTCGAATCATTCTTTGCATCTTTGTCCAGCTCTGAATTTTATCCTTTCTCAACTGCATTCTTGTCATCTGAACTTGCTGCCACCAAGAAAAAGCATACCCCTTCAATCTTATAGCCACCAACTTCACCCTTTTATTCTCTGGATAGTCAAGGAACTCAAAGATCCTTTCCACTTTATTCAGCCAATCTAAAACTTCTTCCGGTTGTTCGTCTCCGATAAATTCAGGGATATCTAACTTTATCCTTGAATCTTGATCATTTCTACGGTTGATTCTTGGCTGCCTTACTGTAGGAAATGTATTAATTTCTTCATCAGACGACTCATCCAGCTGCTAATTTGGCACATTTAGGTGCTGATTTCCAATATCCCTTTGCTGATTATGCACAGGTTGTCCCCAATTATGATCAAGTCTAGTGCATAATTAGGCTAATTGCTGCTGCAGATTCTGAAATTGCTCTCGGGAAATTCCTCCCACAGCTTCTTGTTCACCTTCTCCATCGATTACTCAATTGTAGTAGCAGGTCTTTACAAGCTCTGATACCACTTAAAACAATATGATTCTTTTAAGGGAAAGAATCAGGGAATAAGTATATTCCAAACACCGTTAGAGCTAAGATTTTTAAGGAATATCTAGAAAAACTTAAGAGAATAATTGAATAAGACTTAATTTTAATATTCAGAAAAGAAGTTCCCTACAACTGATGTTTTGGCCTCTATTTATACTACTAATACAATGAATGAAAATGATACTTATTTTAAAAATTAACTCACTCTTAATTGCATAATTAAGTGACTTGTAACAGTGGAATTAATTTGCATTAATTTCCTTATTAAGTGACTTGTAACTGCATCATCTAATGTTGCCCAAAATGCATACAAGTATACATCTCAAACACAAGTTTCTTGTCTTGCATAAAAAAATTCTTAATTTTAATTGGAGAAAATAGTTTATTCACCTAAAGCAGCCAAATTGAGTCACAAAATAAAAATAAAACCTCTATGAGTAGATAAAACAACCTCTAATACAGACCACAATGTATCAGGCATGAAGTGCTATCATAACGAAATAAAGAAAAGCATCTTAGGCTAAACTTGGTGAGGGAGTATAAGGAAGAAACCTTGGAGATGGCTCCTTGACTATCTCCCCATCAACCTCAGGAAATTCAAATCAAGGCTGACTCTTCTTACTTTTGGGACCTTCATTACAGCTCATGTCTAATAATTTAAAACCAGCATCAAAACTTCCAAAACAGAACCCAAGTTTTTCAGCATCAGGGACATGTAGATGAGTAGGTATAATCACGTGTTTACTAATGGAAATGTGTGTCTGTTCTAATTTCCTCTGCAGCTCTAAAGTGACTTTCTCTGAAGAAGGGACTCCAGCTGTTGGGTGCAATTCAGAATGTTTTTCAACAACTCTAGAAACATCAGTAAGTATCTGTAGAACCGTAACCAACACCAAGGTTCCCAAATTTTGGTTTCCACTCCTTGGCAGTACCTACTGTATCGAAACACACATCTACCAGTTACTCATTGAGATCATAATATATGGAATAATAAAGATATAAAGTGATCTTATTCTCTTGCCACTAAATGATATTAGTAATCGTCACCTTATTCTACATGACTAAAACCTAATTGGAATTGCAAAATGTTCTATCTAATCATGTATATTATATATTGTGTTAGGGAGACATTTTTAGGAGAAAGATGACACAGAAACACGACAAAAACTAAAGATAATTCAACAGAGAAATTTGAAAAATAAAATGCATGACTCCAGATGAAACAACCGCTTTGAACTTTGAACTAAAGTTTAAATGCATAGGTATTTCCTACATGCATGCATGATTCCACAAGCCAATATACTAACAAAAGAGGATTTACAGGCTCAGTGTTTCTGTCTTTTAGCATTAAGCAGTATTTTTGTAGGAGGACATAGAGCTAGCAAATATCCTGGTACCAGTTAATCATCCTACGTCCTTTATCACGCTTTTTACCCAATTATTCCAAAAGCCAAAATCAAGGCTTCAGTCATATCACATTCTAAAATCTATGCTTTCATCAAAATTAATGACAATTTTTGAACTAAAAGCAAGGATCATCCACAAATTTCAGTCAAGCTCCACAACCAAAGACCAAAAAGGAAAAGGAAGTCTTGATACTACTATAATAATTTTTACCTGAAATACAAGGAGCAACACAGAAGTAGATATCACAATCAAGCTATTTTACCTTTTTGCGGGCCAATAGCTTCCAGCCGATTGTTGTGATTTGATGAAGGCCTACTGATGAAGGATCCATCATGTGTAGAAGATGCAGTTTTAGGAGACTCTAATGTCTGATTCTTTCCAACTTCCCAGAAAATGTCAATAAAGCTGCTAACGGAAGCTACTATTACATATGTCAAATATAACAAGCCTTATGGGCTATTTCCTAGCGTTACTTGGAAAACACTAATCTGTTTGCAAATGAAACAAGAAAATCACATTCTAAATGGGGTCTAAATTCCTCCTGGTGATGATTTCCCCTGAGTAAGATTAACTTGATGAACAGGAGCATGTACACTTTCCATTTCATGTCTAACAGCACCTATGGCACTACTTGGTCTTACATCTTGAGAGGGGAGCACTACAGGATCATAAGATGAGACATTAGCTTCTAAAGAAGTTGCTAAAGGAATTGGTTCTGAACTATTAATTGTTGTCAGCATCTGGTGCCCATGTGTATCTGCGTTTCCATGACTAACATCAGGGTTTTTACTTGAACTATTGGTGGATAGAAGTGGAGCGGTCCTTCCAACTTACCTTTGCTGGCATCTCCAGTTGAGTCAGATGGATTAACACTCCTACTACTTGCATGTGTCTCATTTAGAACATTATTACTAGTCAGATCAGATGTACCATTGGACGAGATAGTAGTAGGGCTGCAAAACAAAGAACCAATTAACTTCAAGAACACATTGGGAAGAAGAAAACAAGCAAATTTGTTAAACAATAGGATAGGTAGTATCTCAAGATATGATGCAACTAGAAAAGGAACAAGATAAACAATAAGGAGTCTCAACAACTGTTGCACCTTATCACGGAAGTTGCATTCCTTTTGCTCTCCTGTAAAGTAGGCAAAGGTGTTAACATGCCTTCCTCTGAAATTTGACTGCTTACGTTTTTCTTCATGGTAGTGTAATTCTTTCCACTGCTAGTATCTGTCAAGACATAGGTAGAGAAAAGAAGGGACAAGAAAAGTCAAGTAAGAAAATAACTATTCTTGTCAGTTTCCTATTCCTTTTCCTCTTTTTGTAAAATAAAATTATAAGGGCATGTTTGAGATAACTGCAGCACTAAACTAGTTCACTCGAGCAGGATTATTTACAAGAAAGAACTGACTTCTAATACAATATTATAAGTGGCAAAAAAGAATAAGAACCTGCTGAACACTTCAGATTTAAAAGAAATCATACAACACAAGGTGATTAATTGAACAGGAAATAGAATCAGCGATAAGAATGATTTCAGAAGGCAATGGCTGGCCTCTCGCTTCCAAGTACTGCTTACCATGAGAACTGTACCGTGATGAATGGTTCCTTCAATGCCTCTTGTTCGCCGTGATGCCACACCTGTTTTCCATCTTGACTTTGAGTTTGCAGGCTCCTTATTCAGATGCTAAAAACACGTGAATAGAATATCAAGAAACAGTTAACAGTACCAAAGAAATCAATGCCGCTCTTCCGATCTAAAATGACAAATTTCAGAAGAAAGTTCATAGAAATGGGAAGTCTACATTAAAGAACACTACAATTATGAAACTATGAAAGCCAATGAGATCCCTATGTAAAACCAATAATATCAATGAAGCTAACCAAGATCCTCATGGGGAGCTTGAGAACATTACCATCACGTAAGGCCGTTGAACTTCTATTAAAGTAATGTAATACATAGGTTACTATTCTTTCTGTTTTAATCTTTTTTCTTTTTTCATTTTTTATTTGCATAAGGACGTGTGTGTGTGGGTTCCCAACAATAACAATTGCCAGACAGAAGAACATCTAGTTGGATGCTTTTAGCTGGGAGCTTGATTCTATATCTCAATTCAAACATCACAAGTACAAGCATATCCGAGACACAAATGAGCAGAGAAAATGACAAGATTATCCTGGAGCATAGGTAAAGATGCATATGTAATAGGGTATTTGATAAGAAAACATGCTAACACTTATTCTCAATAGTTTTCAAGTCGATTCATAAAGGCGTTTTTTTCACTACCTTTAGTTTATTGATACATATAATGGAAGATAATGAGATTAATTAGCAAGCATAGAGATCCCATGTTTTGTTTCAATCCTTATAAAATGTTCTACTGAGCTATGACACAAAGAAGCTCCTTAGAATTTGGGCAAGTCACGTACCAATCACCCACGTTGTTCTCTATACTTATCCTCCAATGGTGCCAACTCTACATAAGCAAACATTAAATTCATATTTCCTATCTTATACATTCTAGCCTGACAACACATCCAACTCAATATCCTTACATTTACAAGGTTCACAGTATGGATGCCTAATGTTCTGGTAGAAATTTTGTCTGCGAAAATTTCAACAATCATACAATAAACCATAGCAAGTCTAACAATGATTATGTAGAACTGGCCTTTAAACGTTTTACGATCACATAAAATTTCTTTATTCAAACCTTTCTAATTTTTGCATTTTGTTCAATTCAAATTTTCAAATCATTGAACCTAAAAACTATCAATCACTTTTTGCCACAATAATAGCATCTATCATCACTTTATTTCTACTCTCATTCCTTCGGCACAAAAAATTTTAATGTACTATGTACACACTCTATTTTATTCCAACTTATTTACTAGATTCTAAAGTACTTGTTCAGTGTTCTAAGTCAGTTTAAACCACCTCCCAGTCTCATCAAATAAAACTAGATTCCTAAGGCCCCAGAATTCAAACTAACTAAAAATTCTACAAGAGTTATAACCCTAGTTTCAGCAAATTTAGAAGAATATTCTAGGATGTGAATCCATAACACTATCACCAACTTTCTTATAAGATCTCCGTGGTTGATTTGATAATTGATGTATTTATAAACAGACTTTATTTGAGTGAATTGGTTGGGACCTCAATCATAAATTGTTCAACAAATTAGTTATTAACTTAGAAGTCCAGGTCGATGATTATTCATACTCTGACCCACGAGTTTGTAATTTTGATGATTTTGATATGCTAGTGTGTGCTCATTTAGGATCTAGATAGGCCTGTTTGATGTGCTTTAAACCTTGTACTGGATGGACACTTGTACTTCAACAAGGTACCAGATTCATAGAATAAAGCTTGAGATAAAGCATCAAAAATCATGTCTAAATCTTGGCATCTAAAACTGTACAAAACACGCCACTTTGCATATTTTGTTAAAATAAATGAAACTTGTCATTCCTTCAGCTACATGGCTCCACCTAGAGGGCTTTGGAAGGAACCATTTTACTTGGGATCGTACTTGATCTTCAACTATAAGATCAATGCACCTCATTTCTCATGTACTAGATTGCTACATATTAAGTCTATAAAAGGGAGTATTCTCCCTTGTAAACAAATTAGTCTCTCCATTTACCAAGAACAGCCCCCCAAAACCCAAGCAACAAAAGCTAAATCTTGGGTTTCAAGTTTTTTCACCACCTAGTTTAACCTTTCATGTTTGATTTCTGACAAAATTTTTTTTAAAAATAACCAAGATGTTAACATTTTTTTTTTTGGAAGAATCAAAATGAATTTGGAAAAGAGGATTAAGATCAAGTCTCTTATGTAGGTTTTTTTTCATATTTTAAACCCCTTAAATAGATTTTTGGAACTGAACATCCTGCATTTAAGAAGGAAATTTTTGACACAATAAAACAATGAGTCAAACTATAACTTTGGCCCAAGATTCATAATGAAACTTCTAGGATGTTCACATGCAAAATGAATTAGAGTATCATAATCTAGAGCAGGTTACATAACCATTTGGGGACTATTTTCATGGTTCAGGGCTCAGATACGCCTTTGAAAGTTTCACATTTTCTGCATAATCTGGTTTACTGCCACATCTTGTTGAAGATTCAACCATTGCATGTACGATAGTTTAGTCATAGATCATACCAAAAGTAAAAGTAACAATTCACTAAATTCAATACATCACATGAATGATCGATGGTTGAACAATGAACAAGCCAAAAATGTCATTCGAAGCATTGTAACACAATCACTTTCACCAGTAGAATACTTTCTACATTTGTCTCTTCCTTTGCCTCCCGGACTACAATGTGTGTGGTAACTCTTCCCCCCTCCCTCTAGAACAATTTTATAAGATACCACATGAAACCATTTTATTCAATCAATCATTTTATTTGAAAATATACATTCCACTGCGTCGCGTCATGAGATCATATATTGGCATTAAAAGAATCGACCACCTATTTCTCAAAAAAATAGAGTGACACAGGCCGTTTTAAATAAATTCATCTTATGGGAAGAGACTTGCCAAACACATAGCTCATCGCTTGAGATAATTTAGTAAAGCTGGAACATATGCATTTCATATCAAAGATCTACCATGTCCATAGAAGTAAATTTTCATCACTTTCAGAATAAATAAAATTACAAAAACATTCTAGGAGTTACAAAACCTTGAAATCTACTGAATGGGACATTTTGGGCATAATGTAACAAATCATAAAATTGTAATACCTCTTTTCTCCTATTATGTTTCCTTTTTACTTCATGAAATGTATCTATACAAGAATATGAAAAAATTCACTGTCAGCTTGCATAGAAACTCATAGCATGAAAAATCTGGTAATCATAATTCATTATTATGTAGAACACTACAAAACTAATAAATCAATCCGAGTTCACATTTAAAGTTAAAGTATATATAATGCTCCACCAAATATTAAAAAAAAACTTCAATCAGAAATTTTCAATAGGGTACTCCAGTTGCAGACTCAAGCATCTAATATCATTTAGGAACTTATAAATGTACAACTACAAGGCTTAGACATCTTTGGAGGTAGCAAGATAAGGGACCACCCACATCCCACCTGAGAGACTGAAAATGTTAACATTCAACCCCACAGATAAGAAACTGTCTTGTAGGTGAATATGCAAGGCTGGTCTGCCAGAAGTTATATATTCACAGGAAACCCACAGAAATAACCTATAACTAAATGTAGATCAATATATTCTATTCAAGCTAAAGCAATCACAAAATTTATATGCTTGTTTCTTTTTATCACCAAAGGACCCTAGTTTATCAATTCTTACTACCTGTATATAACAAAAAACACACACGCACACAAAGTCACAAATTGAAATGCTATTCTAAATGTCCTTACAGATAAAAAGGAAATCGAGATCAAACAAAACCCTTCACCAAAAACACTCTAGTTGATAGAAGAATAACCAAAAAGTGGTTATGAAGTGAGAAAAAAGAACCGAGTTCTAGTAGCTTCTGGGCAGCTTTCTGGGGGATCCATAGAACAAGTTTTAAGCGTAGCATAAATCTCACAATCACTGATATTTTGACACATCCTTTATGTTCCTGATCGTCGTCTTTACGCTATCTGAAATTGATACCCTACTAGTTGTTGTAGCTCCTTTACTCCCCACAGCTCATCTTCTTCAATCCAATCTCCTGCAAAAACTGTGTGAATATCTATAAGTGAATGTGTACTATATAAATATCAAAATCAATCAATTAAACTGTGTTATATAGTATAGAGAGAGAGAGAGAGATGGGGATAGCCTGGTGGGAAGGAGGGAGGCGACTGTGGAAAAATTCTAAGGAGAGCTAATCTATCTTTTATGGAGCGGAAAAGTGCCACAGAGCTCCCTGTTATTGGGAGATCAGGGGGCGGGTCTCTTAATCTTCCAATAATAAGGAGTCATGTGACACTTATCTACTCCATAAAGAAGAAGTTAGTTCTCTACAGTCGGACCGCGGAACTGCGTGCTATTATTATGATGGAAAAGAAGCAGACGAGAGACTGATGACTCGGGGGAAAAGAGTTTTTGTAACTTTAGGAATTGAAATTGTTTTTTTGTTTTTTTTTTTTGAAATAAAGTAATTGAAATTGTTAACGGAAGAAAATTACGAAATTTTTAATTAGATGACCAAGTCAACAAAAAACCAAGGCTTGAAAAACTTTGTGTATCTAACCACAATTTTGCCAATAAAGGATATAACCAATTTTATTGACAAAATTACTCTTTTACAACAATTTTCTTGAATGACAAAAAATTTTCAAGAAATATTACAACAAGTGGAAAATTTACCATTTGTATATACTTGTACATATTGTACCGTCATTATTGACCAGATAAGATGGATTAATCAAATAATTAATTGGTACGAAAAAAGGTATCAACAATCTATATTCTCTGGATTTACTCTAAGAGCTATTCACGGTATTACCCAACGTTCACAGAACTTAGTACAACAAAGAGAAAATTACATACATGATTTCATTATGCACTAGATTATCACCCGTGCATTGCAAGGGAAAAATACATATCTAATTATTTAAAAAATAAATAATATGAAATTTTATAATTTTTTTTGTATAGTGAAATTTTATAAAGTTAAATTACCCAATAAAGAATAATTAGTTTTTAATATCAACTAAATAATAATATCATTTTTTTCTTCTCATTTTAAAGCAACAATAGTTTATAATAAATTTTAACCTGACTATTATCGTTAATGTAAATAAATATCATTTTATTTTCTTGTACTAATTTAGATAAATGACACTGTATAAAATGATTGCTATTTATGTGGTATCGTGTACTCTGAAAATATTTTTTATTTGACATCAATAAAGTCAAATGGCATGAAATTTATATAAATTAATAATACATAAAAGCAGCCATGTATAAAATAATCGTAAGTATTAATATTCATTTATACGAGAAAATTAAGAAAAAAATCACAGCTTAAACAAACGATATATATGTTTAATTTCTATTAATTATAAACTACAGATTTTAAAATATGTTAAACAATTGGATGATCAAATTTATCTATAATTTAAACAATTAAATGATGATAATTATCTATTAGTTATTAAATTTAATATTCAATCTTATTTCAAAATGGTGAATGGATAATACAAAAGTGAATAAAAACATTTTAAAATATTGAAAACTCCAAAATGCCGCACAGATTACCGCATATAAAATAAAAAGTCTAAAAAGACCCTACTAAGAGAGTTTTTGGAGGGAAAACTGCGATATAAAGGTACCTCAGCTCCTTTTATTTAATTAATACATATAAATTATGCTTTGAAACATCATGGAAATTCAAATGACTCAAGAAGAGTTTGAAGAAATTAAAGAATCAAAAGGAAATTTTTCAGGAGTAGTTGTAGTTTCTGAAAAAGGCTACAAAAAACTCTTGAAAAGGATTTCACTTTAAAACCCGGAGAAGCTTTGAAAACAAATTCTATTTCAAAAGCATTCAAAAGACAAAGAAATGTTTATTATGGTATACCTTACAATATGTCCAACATAAATATAGCAGGACAAGTATTTGTTTGCTTGGAAAAAAAGATATTAAACAAATAAAACAAATGATAGATGTTTCTGATAGAAAAATCTATACTGGATAACAATTGGAGCTGTTAAAGTTCAGTTTAAAAGCACACTATCAGCCCATTTAGATCAACCGATCAAAATGGCTATAGTTGACAATCATATTCAAATCCTGTTGAAAGATGTTTGGGTATGATCCAAGGAAATTAGGCTTGTGGTAAACTTCAGTTTACCATACACCCAAAAATCTCTATACCACTACATGACACAGATTTTGATAACATATTATCATTTATTCATGAATACTGCATAAGAGATCTTTTTAAACCTAACAATCTACCTTTCTCCATTAGCTACCTTGTTAGTTATGCTATTCATAATAGCTATAATAATACTACAATTGAGGCAAACGTACAAATCAGGGTTCATAGATTATCTTAAGGTAAAGGAAACTGAGTTTGATATTCTTACTCAACCTGACAGTAACTAGAGTTTGGATTTAGGGCCAAAACCCTTAATCAAAACTCAAGACAGACTATTTCTTAAAGGTGAGTCAAGCACAACTCCTTTAAAGATAGAGGATAAACAAAAAGGACAAAAAATTAAAGAAAATGAGTTCCAACTTGCTACAAGTCTGGAAGAACTCTACTAAAAATTTGATGAAATGAGCAAGTACTTAAAATAACTTATGACTCGTGACTGAAAATATTACTAGAGTTAGTGATATTTATGAAGAAGTCAAAGGACTAAAAGACTAAGTTACTTGTCTGATATCAGATCTTGACTCCGTGAGGCATGAAATGAGATCCATCACACTAGATCTTAATACTTTTGGAAAAATAGGCATTTTGGATATAACTTTGAGTGCTATCCGGTTCTTCAGTTTGAGATATGAATTTAGGTTTTTTGTGTTCTCCTTGCCGAGAATGTGAAAACATATGTTTATTTGCCTGAAATAGTCGTTGGGTGAATAAGAAATTGATTCTCAAAGTTTGTCATAAGAAATGAGTTTAAGTGCTAGGGAACTTTGTCCCACATTCGATAAATAGTATTCCAATAAGTTGTTTAAATATGTTTATATATTTATAATGTGTAAATTGTGTAGCTGAGACACGGATCAGAAATACACTCCGGACCATTGAACATGTGTGTGAGCAGGGCTTGCATACACGAATGCTAGTCCGGAAGTGGGCGCCTAATCTGACCGAGTTTTGCTGAAATAAGCTACGAAATTTTTAACACTTAAACAATGTGTTAGAATATGAAGAGTTGTAACGGGTGACTGCTGGTATTGTTGCCATTCAACTCCAATGAATTCACATTTAATTTCGGTGCCTATATAAAGGACCAAGTTTGACCTTTCTTGATCTCATGGAAAAACACCAAATGGATTCCCCACATTCGTTCCTTAAACCTCATTCTCGTGATAGTATTTGGGCATTATTTTGGTTCGCCTAGATAGGAATTTTGCAGCACTGTTGCAGCATTGTTTCTCCTAGTTCGAACGTTGTATCTTGGGAAATAGACGACCAGCGTATTGGAGACGTATCTGTTTTAAGGAAATTGTGTCGAACATAGGCCTTAGTTATTTGTTTCATCCTTTATTCATTTCTGTTTATGTTATTTCCTGCTTGTGTTACAGCTTCTATTTCTGCTGTTGAAAATTCTATTGTATTAAAAATTCTGTTTTCTTGTTCTTTCCTGCCGGTGGTGTAGATTTTGCCAACAATCTTAAAACAGATTCATGGAAAAGAGATAAATAGGTGATTCATGGAAAATAGATAACGGGTTGTTTGATAAATTCATAAGATAAGCTTTGGGTTATGGTTGGTATAAAAGAATGCTTATTCTTGTCAATACAACAATGACAAAAATCAATATTTTGATTGTACGAGGCTACATATACATTATGTGTTTATAGGGTAGATATATCATATTTGATGTATGATTCTAACTAGTAACTATGGCTCAAGTTTGAGGTTGAAGATAATTTTGTAGGAAATGAAGATTGAAATGGAATTGAGAAGTCCCTACAATCTATGCAAGAAACAATTCTTCATAAGATTACAAAATGATTACAAAGTGATTGGGATCCGGTCTTGAGAAAGGTAAACACAGATATTGTTTGAATTGAAGGTATTCAATTCTATTCTTTGTCTTGATTCGTTCATACCCTCATCATACCTAGGGTTATGGGGTTGGGAAATGTATGTTTACACTTGTTCCGTAACATATATAGTTTTGAAGCTGTATGTGTTCATCTATGTTAATCTGCCCCTCAATTCAAAAATTTAACTGTAGATCGTATACAGTGAGTTTTTGATCAATTTTAATTGGGAAATGTTCCTTTATGAGTTACATGTCATATGAACTTGGAATCACGGAATTTGGAGACTCATAGAATGAATTATGATACTTTTTGTGAACCTTGTCAGGCTGTATACGAGAATACATAAACTCCTTGTTGGATGATTTTTTTGTGGGTCAAAATTTCTTATTTGGATATGAAATTTTTATATGTTGTATAAACATGAGTCTCCTATATAAAAATTTCAGGCTATTTGGTTATTGGTTGAAAGGTCATATGTGGTTTGTGACTCACTATGACATTTGTCATATCTTGCTCGAATTTTGATATAATGACACCTAAACTTAAGTTCTTTACATATCTAAAGAACTTGTTCTTTCAAATAAGTTTGGAATGTTTGGATACCTTGTCTTGAGATGATAATCTTATAGTATTTTAAGGTTTCAACTTTGTTATACACTTCATGGTTTGTGCTATGTTTTGTGATCGCTAGAGTTATGGCGAGAATTGAAGTACAGAATGAGTTGAAAGTGCTTCAATTTTTGGGACTTGAGAAACTCGATTCTATGACTTCAAAGATTGGGATTATTCTCAATTGGAAAAAAAATTATATGTGATATGGGTCATTGTACTTGTGACAATGGTAACACAATTTGGTGCTACAAACGTGTTACACAAGGGATTAAATTATAGAGATATTTGTTCTCTATAGAAAAGTTGAGAATATACTCAACAAGAATGACTAGTGTGGTGTGGTTAGTACGAATCACTTATGACCCGAGGTCATACAACACCTTTATGAAAGATGTGCATTGTGGAGCGAAAGAATAGCACAACAAATTATCGGTGCAATCTTAATGCCTAGTTGGGGTGCCTCTAATATGTGGATGAAATCTATTATGTTTTGTAATAATGTTGTCGGAAACATTTAGAGGAAACATATTATGGTTATAAGGTAACCTAAAGAGGATAACAAAAAAGGAGGTAAACATGTGATACCTCTGAAATGAACCTTCTAGCTGGGGTCTCCAATGTGAACTTGTTAGTTCAAATTCCAAGAAATGGTGGATTGACATTGGTGCTACTAGGCATGTTTGTTTCGACAAAGAATTGCTTAGTTCTTTTGAAATTGTTGAAAATGGTGATCCAAATAATTCTTCCAACGTGGAGGCATTTAACCAAAAGTGGTTGTATGTGAGCTAAAGAAATACTAAACCACTTGATTTAATTCACACGGTTGTGTGTGACTTGGAAACTATACAAACAAAATGTGGTAACAAGTATTTCATCACCTTGAAGTTAAAAATCAACTTAATAAGTTGGTGCACAAGTGATCTCAGCTGTGTCTCAAGTGCTAAACTTTGACTATGACTCAAGGTGTTTCAACTGTAACTGTTCCGGTTAATCATGGAAAAATCAGAAAAGTTCAATGGTTTGAACTTTAAGAGGTGATAGCAGAAAATGGTTATCTATCTGACCACCTTAAATCTAGCATGGTGCCAATGTTGTGAAGCATGGTCAAAGTTATTTAGATCAATGACAATAGCTCTAAATTGGGGCCTAAAGGTGGAATTTCTAAAAAGAAATTCAAAAGAACATGCTACTATTGTGACAAGCCTGGTCACAAAGTTGTTGAATGTAGTGATTGCCTTTCTAAACAGTAATTTAAAGAAACAAAACATAGAAACACAAGATATGTGAACTGGTAAAGCCGTTGTATGACTTGAAACAAGTACCAAAACAATAACATGTAAAGTTTATTAATGTTTTGGTGGAGCGCGTCCATACGAAAGATACAATAAATGGCTATGTCATTTTACGTCTTTATGTAGATAATATGCTCAGTGTTGGTAGCAATCACAAAATGATTAAATCGACTAAAGACGTGTTAAATCACGGTTTAACATGAAAGATATGGGGTTGGCTAATGTGATTCTTAGTTAAAATTTCAAGAACAGCTAATGTACTTGTCAATCACACTATATGGAAAAAATTCTTAGAAAATTTAACAAGGATGATTTAGGAACATCCAAAACCCTGATAGATAGAAGTCAGCATCTATCAAAGAATAGAGGTGAGGGTATCTCACAAGTTGAATATTCCAGGGTCATTGGAAGTCTTTGTACTTGATGAGTTGTACAAGACCAGATATAGTCTATGCAGTTAGTAGGCTTAGTAGGTATACGAGTAATCCTGGAGCTAACCATTGGAAAGCAATCATAAGAGTACTAAGGTAGTTGAGATATACTCGTTACTACAGGCTGCACTATACCAGATATCCAGCTGTTGTCGAAGGACACTGTGATGCTAACTGGATATCTGATATAAAATAGTCAAAATCTACAAGTAGATTTGTGCTTACCTTAGGAGGTGCAGCTATATCGTAGAAATCCTCTAAACAAATAGTTATAGCCAAGTCTCCTATGGAGTTTGAGTTTATTGCTTTAGACAAGTGTGGTGAAGAAACAGAATGGCTATGACATTTATAGAGGATGTTTTAGAATGGCTAAAACCTATGCCTGCTATCTGCATGCATCATGACAATCAGTCTGTGATCGGCAGGGCACAGAGTAATATGTATAATGGTAAATCTAGACATATTCGTTAAAGGCATAATACCATTAGGCAATTAATCTCGACTGGGGTTATCTCGGTTGACTATGTAAAGTCAAAAGATAATCTGGCGGATCCGCTGATGAAAGGCTTAAATCGAGATTCAGTTGTAGAGTCCTCAAAAGGAATGAGATTAAAACTCTTAAAGGTATATGTCGATATAAAGGAAACCCAACCTAGTTGACTGGAGATCCCAAGATCCAGGTTCAAAGGGACAACCTAATTGTAAAGACGTAGTTAGCTCACTGTGAGGGTTCGAGACTTTCTTTATGCAACAGGGATACGAGAAAAGTGAGGTTAAGTGGAAATGCTTTTAATGATTCTTATAAGGTGGAAAGAATCACCTATGCAAGAGAGAAGTAGGGCCGCTTCAAAGGGAATTGTTAGGGGTTCAATTCTTACAAACTCTCGCAGAACCAGGTAGATGTTCATGGCGACAAACGAACATAACCATGAGAACTGAACTATGTTAGGGAGAATCCTGTGCTAAGTATATCAATGTTTACACAAACGGCAGAACAATTCAAGGACATCAAGTCCACTGGTTAGCTAGTAAAGTAAATATACTTTGGCAATGGAAGGTTCAGGGTTACACCTACTTATCCAATACAGGATTTGACTGTTGAACTTTATCACATCAATTTCTACTCATGTGGGGGATTGTTGGAAAAATAGGCATTTTGAACATAACTTTGAGTGCTATCTGATTCTTCATTTTGAGATATGAATTCAGATTTGCATTCTCCTTGTCGAGAACTGTGAAAACATATGTTTATTTGCCCGAAATAGTAGTTGGGTGAATGAGAAGTTGATTCTCAAAATTTGTCATTAGAAATGAGTTTAAGTGTTGGGGGAACTTTGTCCCATATTGGATAAATTCCAATGAGTTGTTTTGATATGTTTACATATTTGTAATGTGTAAATTATGCAGCTGAGACATGGATCAGAAGTACACTATCGACCATTGAACATGTGTGTGAGTAGGACTTGCGTATACGAATGATGGACCAAAAGTGGATGCCTAATCTAACCGAGTTTTGCTGAAATAAGCTATGAAATTTTTAACACTTAAACAATGTGCTAGAGTGTGAAGAGTTGTAACAGGTGACTGTTGGTATTGTTGCCATTCAACTCTAATGAATTCACATTTAATTTTTGTGCCTATGTAAAGTACCAAGTTTGGCCTTTCTTGATACACGGAAAAACACCAAATGGATTCCCCACATTCGTTCCTTAAACCTCCTTGTGATAGTGATTGGGCATTGTTTCAGTTCACCTAGGTGGGAACTTTACAGCACTATTGCAGCATTGTTTCTCCAGGTTCGACTGTTGTATCCTGGGAAACAGACGTCTTGCGTATTGGGGACGAATCTGTTTTAAGGAAACTGTGTTGAACACCGGCCTCGGTTATTTGTTTCTTCCTTTATTCATTTCTGTTTCTGCTATTTAGTACTTGTGTTGCAGCTTCTGTTTCTGCTGCTGAAGATTCTGTTTCTACTATTTCTTACCCGTATTACAAATTCTATTTTTCTGTTATTTCCTACCAGTTGTGTAGATTTTGCCAACAAATACTACCATAGAAAGAATAGCAGCGGCCATTACTGTTACTATTAAGCAAGAAGTTGCTGGAAGGCAGCTAGTCCTACAACCTCAATCTACAACAAATGTTGCACTTCTACAAGGAATGAGACATTTTGGACAATTTGAAGCAAGGACTTCAATTTTGGGAATTTTTACAGGTATCTTTAAGTACCCTAAATGAGATTTCTCAGAAGAAAACTTGAAAAGGACTACTAAAGTAGTAATGACCTGAGTACATTAAATATTCTCTTATCTTTTAAAGATGAAGAATTAGAAAGAATTACATCTTATTGTAAGCAACTAACATTTCTTGAAAAACATGAAGAACAAATTCTTTCTATCGAATAGAATGAACCAGAAGCTAATGAACCTGAGGAAGAAACCTCAGAAGACTTAAAATTAGAAGAAATTGAAGTTACAATTCAACAGAGATTTACAATTGGCAGAACTTGTGGAGTTGTCATAAGTGATTCTAAGATAAAGGTAGAATCACAAGAAGAACCATCGTATTCAAATGAGATGGAAGGGAAAAGAATTGTTGCTGATAATACCCCTAGACCACCTAGTGGTATTCAGGTAAAAAATCAGGAGAAATAGTCCCTTTAAGTTTTATTCGAAAAACTATAGGGCATACTGTTGGAATTGATGTCCAAGGTCCAATAAGTTGGACCGGGTTTAATAGGACTAAATTAATTAATTAGATTAATTAATTGGACTGCTCAGTTGTAGGCCCGTTGAAGCCCAAACCTGATTAGGGTTTTACATCCTACAACTATAAATAGGTGTCTTGTGTTTGGGGTTTAGGAGAGAGACGATGGGGTGAATTTGTATGATGAATTCTACATGATGTGATCGTGGATATTCTGTCAATTTCTTACTAGCACATGAAATTGATAGAACCTTAAACATACTCCCACAAATTCACTTTGAATTGTTCAATGTTGTGGAGCTCCAAATCCATTCTTGCTGTGTGGATAACCGTTACAGTCTGGACAATTGGACGACTGTGGTAATGAGCAATGCTCCAATAGACAAATAGGATTTCTATTCACGGCATTCATCAATGAGGTATTTTTTTCTATCATTAATTCTTTTGAAGTGCAAGGTCGATTCTACGCATAGGAATTGGATGTTTATTTAATTTCCGTTGTGCATATATATTGTTCAATTCCTAACAATAGTATCAGAGCATGCCTTGTTACTTGCTAGAATTTGTTACCTTTGATGAATTTGCACAACAATTGTTATTGTTGTATATATCAATTTGATTTGTATTATTGACTACTAGATTTGAAATTCAATTTCAAGGAGAGAAAAAAAGAAATTAGAAAAAATCAAAGAGATGAAATGGACAGCCAAGAACATGAGCTGGTACAAAAAGTCACTGGAAATAGTCTGGTGGTGGAAGGTTTACCCGCTGCGGCAGGTGGCAGCACCTCAGCTGCATTACGTTGCATCGAGTCCCGGCGGCAGCGCAGGTCATGGCCGCAAACTGCAACAGCAGTCGTTGTGCTACTATTTGCTACAGTGGCTCTTGCGATCAACAGCAGCATAACCGCCGGCAGGGCTGCTTCTGAAGAAGCTCCTGCCCGGTGAAACCCCAAAGGGGTGGCTAGGGTTAACCCTTGCCATCACTGATGTCGGCATCAGATTTGGGGACAGGGGACAGTAAGCCCCCTGTGTTTCTAATCTGTAATAGAAGGTCCTCGTGCTATATGAAGTCGTAAAGACAGTCCCTTAAGTTTTGGAAATTCACAAATAGATCCTTAAGTTTTTGAAGATAACATTTATAAAGGTTATCACTTCATTGAAATTGGAGTAGCTTCACAAGACAAAGTCTTGGCAACACCTGTTATCAAAGAACCAATCAGATCACTAGAGAAGTTCTACACACATGGAGATCAAGATCATTAAGATCCTTCTTGCACAAAATTCGAGTGATTAATGCAAATTCCAAGATTAAGGTAAACCATACATCCAAGTTTATCTTAATGACTTCTTCAACTAGGACACATCTGGAGGAAAAAGATGCAAAGAAGATTGCAATGTTTGAAAACTCATTCCATCTTGATGAGTGGAATGGGCCAGACCTTGAGAAAGGACAAATGTGCAGTGCATTCAAAGATGTGCTAAGAACAGACCATGCATGTGGACACTGTAATAAAGGAAATGGAAAAGTAGAAGAGCCTACATCAGAGCAGTTTCTAAATGCATCTAACTTTGAATGGCTTATGCAGTGATGTCATCACACTAGCACTTGGTAAAGTTTTGTGGTGCCGACTCTTTTTGCACTACTGGAAAAAAGCCCCGTCCATTATAAAGATAGCTAAAATAATGTAATATAGGGACCCTTCCATTATGTAAAGTAGGTGCCCTTGTATATATAAAAAGAGCACTACTCACTAAGAGAGATCATCTGAATTGAGCTGTCCCTAAGTTTTCATAGAGTTTTCTGGTATTCTCCAAAACAATGAAAGCTTGAAGCTTTCTTGTAGAAATCTAGGGCTACTCCTTATTCTTTTTTCATGAATAAAAAGTCTATTTCCTGAAAAATTTGCCTTCAAAGATTCAATTTCCCTTCCAGGTGTAAGGATCAACACTCTGTCCATTATCTTGGCCGTGTTCCTTCTTTTTAACAAAAGGTTTTTTGAAGGATTTTTTGCCAATGGGCACCAGGACACAGTTGTGAAGCACAACCAGATAATCCATCTAAGAAAGCATCAACAGAAAGCGCAATAGATCCAACAAGGGAGATATTCCACACAACAAGAAGAAGGTATAACATGATAATTTCCTAAATTCCATTTTAGTAAACATCTATATGGCTTAACACCTTAGATTTCTTCTTTATCAAAACTTTAAGGAAAACATTAAAGTATTAGATACTTATCTATTATGCTAAATCTCATGCATCTTATGAAGATAGATTTCAATCTATCATTACTCAATGATTTGATAGTAGCAACTATCAAACTATAAAGCTATGAGGGTCTTTGATACTCTTTATGAAAAAAAATTATAATCCCATTTACCATTGATTTGACCACTGATTTGACAATTGTTCATTTATAACCACAAATTTCAAACTTTTATTAAATCTACATCACTCATTTCACCTCTTTATAATTTCTCTTCACAATTCAATTCGAATAAATAGCTTCAAACAGCCACTATATCTCAGAATTACTGAGCAATTAGTTTAAAATTTTGATTGAGCAACAATGGATTTCTATTCTCATGATCCCCTTGAATTAAGTGCCACGCACCCAAATAATGTTGAGTTTGGCACAGATCTAATTCAAGTCATACCTGTTGAAATGATTTCTAGTAATCCATCTAGATTTCAATCCTAATCAGTCAACCTAATCCAGGCCAGCACCTTGAGTAGCTTCACTATGGCTCTACTCTTTTCAACCTATATTATCATGTGGACATTCTACAACTATATCAAAAAATTGTAGACATTAATCAGATTCTTGATAGACTTTGGTTAAAAAGACAAAATCTTCAAAATTGTGTCGCTAAAACTGTTGTGAGTGAAAGGATTAATCAGCTCACTAGAGAATTAAATGTTATGCTTATGGCATACAATGATAGAAAATACACTGATTATGAGCTTAGTCCTCACAATGACTAATAATTCCGCTAAATTCTATTTGTGCCTTCGAAAGTACTTGAGGCAAACCCGAAGTGGTATCAGAGCCATGAAAAACCATTTTTCCATGAAAACATGCAAAGGGCGTTATAGGCACTACCAAAATTGTCTTGGTCAGTGGTCATTTGCACAAAAAGCATTTGGGACATGGTCAAAACAACAAAAGCCCCGGAAACTACTAGCATACGTGGACTGCATCTCTGCAGTGGGCAACCGTAGGGGCATGATTTTTAATCAAATCAAGATTGATTTTATACAATTTGTAAGAGCAACACTAATGTAAGGGGGCAATCTCAACTCAAATTTGAGCTTTTTCCTGTAACAAAACTCAAATAGTGCATAATAACTGGGTGGAAAATGGGTGGAAAAGGGTAAATGGGGGCTAAATTTGGCCTTTTATTTACCTGTTAACACCTCCTTTTCTTGTCTCACAAATGCATGTTCAAACCAATTAAATTACGACACATGTCCAATTTCCTCGTACACATTATTTGGAAATAGTTTTTTTTTCTCCTTATTTTTTCCCCTTAGCTTTTTCCTCATCTTGCTCTAAGATCAAAAGTTGAAAGAAAAGCATAAACTTATTTCCTCATCTTCTTCACTAGTCCCAAAATTATATTACACTATTAAATGAATTTGGAAATTTAATACAGGAACTTTTCATTCATTAACGTGACCTTACATAAGAAACCAGAGGACAAACATGAGCATAGAGATGAAGCCCATTATAATTTTTTAGGAATGAAAAAAGTTTAGAATTTGAAAACCTCGTAAGCTCAATCCAATTACACAAAAGAAAACTTAGAATCATGGTTTAAGATCTATAAAATTTTGGCCTTAAATTGCTAAACTTAGAATTTGAGTTTAAGAAATTTTCATATAATCTTCAGTTAAAGGAAGTAGGTACTCCAATATTTAAGATTCTGTCAACCCTCATCACCATTATATTCTTCTATCCATCCATATGTCGGTTTCATGTATTTGTATTCTTGTAGTAGTCAGCTAAGTTTGACTTATACAGAAATTGATATGGGTCCTAAAAAAAACATGTTTTAGCTCTGTCATCCTAAAATATCATCACACAAGTTCACCAAACACTAAAGTGTATTAGATAATTGTTTTGTAATTGTAATCCTCACATATATAGTGAAGTTTGCAAGATAGTATGCATTTTAGATTACTGATTGCATAATTACCAATAGATATATCAAGTTAAATGCTTTAACTTGGATTGATATAAAATCCTATAAGAATATTTGTGATATTAATTCATGCTTGAAGCATGATATGGTTGATTTCAAAATAAACATTCATGAAAAAAATATGGAGTAGATATTTATAATGGTTTATTGATCCACATATACTCCAAAAGAGTATACAAACATAACTAATTAAAAAGTGACCAAAGAGGCTCGGGTACCTAAAATTATTGGAATAAAGAAATCTCGATAAGTTATGTTTATACTGAGATCAGATGGAAATGACAATAAATAATAGTTGACTACATGTGCTAATGAGCTCAATAAATAGCCAGGCTGATGAATCAATTTCATCAAAATTTTTAACATTGAATATTGGCCAAGATAGAAAAACAATCATGCAGATTGTAATAATGTCAATAATATAATGATCAATAGTTATGCTAAAAGAGCGCTAAATATGTGGTGGGTATTATTGAAACATGAAGTTTCATTCGGTTGGCAATATATGAAAATATTTCATTAGATTTGGTATGTTTGAATAAAGCATATAAAGAACTTAAAGTTTTTGTATACATTGTCAGTTAATATAGGGGTCATACGCCTTGTACTCTTTTTCCTTGACTAAGGTTTTGTCTCAATGGGTGTTTCTAGTAAGGTTTCTAATGAGGCAACATCAATAACTTATCCAAAGAATAATGTACTTTTTTTCCTTCATTTGGATTTCTTCGTTGTAAGATTTTAGCAAGACATATTCTTTGTGTAATAAATGTCTATAAAATATATGATACTGACCCTCAATATCCCCGGAAGAGTTGATACTTTCTAAAGTAAAATATATTTCAAAGTATTGAAGATATTGGAGAGATACAGACAGCTAAACACGAGAACCATAGTTGGCTAAAGTCAGAGAGGCAGATGTACTCTTTTTCCTTTGACCAGTTTTTGTCCCACTAGGTTTTTCTGGAAAGGTTTTAATGAAGAAACATTTGTATGCTTCAAAGTTGATCAGAATTAATTATATTATTTTCTTCATAGTTTGGCAGATTTTTTCCACTTAGTTTTTTTCAAACGAGGTTTTTGATGAAATAATTGTTTTATAGAATAGTCACTCAAATGGGAGTACTTTATATAAATTAATTATAGTGTGGATGACTATCTAGCCCCTGAAACCCTAAAAGCCATCAAATTAGTTTTCTTGGCCACCACTCTAAGTTCTTTTTCTTGTGCTCCAAGTTTTTCTTTTGCAACGTACTTGTACATGTATAAATAAGCTATCTTGTGTTGTGAATGAAATATACAATTAATGGTTTTCTCTCCAACTTTTCTCTATCTTTTATTCTTTTTCTTTCTAGTTTATAACAAAAATATAGTAAAAATAATAAAAATAAAAAGGAAAATGACAAATACCTACAATATTTTTCTTTTTTGTGGAAACCTTATCTTTTCCTGTCATTTCTAATAGTAGCGGGATGAATAAGTAGTAAAATTGTGTCTCTCCTCTTTTTCTATTAGAAATGAATAACGAAATTTGTCATTTACACGTAATTGGAATGTGGGTGGATAACTAGGCAGGTAGCATGAAAAGAAATCGTTTTCATTTTCCTTTTTTATTATTTATTATTCATTATTTTCTTTTTAAAATAAAACATAATAAAATGGTTTATGTATTCATCATTTTCATCACCACCTAAATTTTTTCCCTCAATCAAGGAGACACTCAAAAGAGTTAGGACTTGTTTGGACAAGTGTGGCTTCAAGCAGAAGTAATAGGTGCCCTATGTTGCAATTATTGCATATTTCTAAAGAGATCAATATATTGCAGAAATTGCTCACCTATAGAACAAACAGTGAAGATTCATCCACTCATAAAAGAATTTCTGATGCCTCAAAATCGATTTTCATATAAACTTTAAGACCATCGGAGTAGTAGTGAAGGACATTATATACACGACTATTGGCAGTTAGCACAAATGACCAACACGTGAGTCACCAGCGTTTTGGAAAATCGAGTACTGACCATCCAAATTATCACAGCAGAAACAATATTAATGAATTGCAAGTTGAAATAGAAATAAAAATAAGTAGAAAAATAAAAAATCAACACAGCAATATGGTTGCTTCCTTTTGGGAGCCCGAGGTTCAGCAAACAACAGTGGCTATTCCCCATTGAGGCTCTACAAGGTTGTAGATCCGGCCTCTACACTAGATCACCAATAAAACTAAGTACAGAGTATTGGTTTCAACTTAACGTTATACCAACTACTCAGCCTAACAATAGAAAAGGGATAACTCTGAAGATTTACATTCAAACCTCACTATAGAAGCAGTAAATCACTTGGCGTATTGAAAAATTCCCACAGACGGAGAACAAAATGCCCTAGCCGCTACAGTTTCTCTCTCTTAACCCTAATCTATAAACAAAACAAATCTATAATGATAACCAATGGCTGAGATTACAGATGAGGAATCAACGGCTGAGACAAAACACTGATGATAATAATTGGCTGAGACTTCACTTAATGGGCTGGGCTGGAGGGTATTGGGTCACACTAAATCCTACAATACTCCCTCTTGACCTAGATGTTCTCAGTTTGCTAGTGCAAAAGCTGGAATCTAGACTTGTATCTACGCCTCTTGTTCCTACAAAACAAACACACAAAGTTCTTGCTACAAGTTGCTTGTAAAGATCCTGTCCCGTTACATGTGTAAATAATAATATTTACTTATTATTTCTGTGTTATCATTTCATACTTACAAGAGGAATGTTACTTAATATAATGTTTAATTTTTTATAGTTAAAACTACTAACCCTGTTTGTTTTGGTATCTTATATCTCAAAAAAAGAGAATAAATAAAAAGCTAACAGGTAAGTAAAAGAGAAAAGAAGAAAGAAATCTTGAAAAGAATAATCCTGAGCTAATGTGTTCTATAAGTTTTCTAAATTTTGATTCCTAGTTCCACTTGGGCATTACCTTCCAGATTTGCCATGAAACTGGCTTAATTTAGTATGCACTTGACTAATTTAAATGGAAATACAAAGTACATAGGCTCTATGTTTATCTTCTTTTTCTGCTTTCTTTTTTCAATTATCATAAAGTTCATCCTTATTATCAGATAAAGGGACCTTCAGGTGAGTAGATTTACGGTATCCATGACAAGAACAGTGACGAGGATAAGTTTATAGCTCAGAAGAGAGGCCTTTACCACTTCTGCTTCAATAACAAGTCCCTTTACCATGAAACATTAGACTTTGAAGTTCATGTTGGTCATTTTATGTACCATGATCAGCATGCAAACGATGGTAAGTACCTACATTGCTTTCCTTCTAATTTTTGCTAGGTTTTAGTAGGCTAAAACCTAAAAAATTATCATGAGACTCCCATCTAATAAAGGCTACATGAATCCTTTTCTCTAATCTTGTTTGGTTTACTACTATGTCGGCTATTGGAAATTCTAGATTAAGAGCAGAGCATGATTGGCATAGATTAAAAGTATTTATGGTCACTTTTAAGTTCTCATTCTCAAAAATAATAAGATATATTACTTTTTCCTGAAATGCTTGTTTGGAAATTTCAAGGTTTAAATATTATCTAGTTATTTACTCTATATTCCTAAGCAATAAAAGCAAAACGTTAGAGGATAGCTAAACATGCAACAAGGAGGAGGCCATTATAGCCGATCAGATCAGTTTTTATCTATCCCTCCCACAGGGGTAGAGCCAGAAAATTTGTTCAGTGAGGTCGAAAATTTTAAGGAAAAAATTACCCCTAGCTAGTGGATGATTAGCACTATATGTCTCGAGGAAAACTCAACCAAACTCTCCTCTAATTCCTGGTCTTGTAGTGAACTCGCCAATGGATAAGCAAGTTCACAAATAACTGATAGGCAAAACTTGGGTCAAAGATTGGAGCTGCCAAACTTTGAAAATCAGTAGGAAGAAGCGATTTTGCAAAGCAGGCTCCTCTTTATCTATAAGTAGTCAATTTTAGCTAGTAATACCAATCGGGTGTTTGCCTCTTAGCTGTTTGTTTTGCATATTCTGACTGCCTCAACTGCAAAATTAGAGAATTAATAGCTACGAAGATCGATTTTATCCCTGGGTTTAGGAAAGCCTTGGGACTGATTATGTTTCTCTTTTGGAATTACGTGTAGATAATAGATACAAGCTATGTGGATTGTCCTGGCAAGATTCTTCTACCTTAATAATTCCCTACCTAGCTTTTGTTGAAATGTGAATGGAAAGGCTATTACATTCTTTAAGCTTTTTTGGCTTGAAATGAATGGTCTAGCTACTCTTTTGAAGGATGAAAAGCCTGCTCTTACTTATGCGTTTGATGTGGGACAAGTCTTTTATATATTGGTTAGGATTTCCATTTTCCATTACTCATATATTAGTTTATAATCTCATAACCAACACTCAGAATTTTTGTTTTATAAAAGAAAGTAATCCCACATCAGCTTATTGAGTAGGAGTTGAGGATTGGTCGTATAAAAAAAGTTTGGATACATGAGTTTAAGGTTTCACCTAGGCCTTAAACTTGGGTGGCCCAACCGATTATTGGGTCCAAGATACTAGTTAAAATATTTTGAACACATAAGAAGGCATATATGAGCCATATTTTGGCTTCTTTGTTTTGGATCTCAGTGTGGTCCAGTCTAAAAGTTAGCAGGGTGGTGCACGGTCCAGTGCCGTCCATGGATCGCACAGGTCCTCAATGGGCTTCGCCCCTGCACTCCCATGATCCTGTGAACAGAATTCTGTTTAGGTCTTCAAAGAATTTCAACAATTAATATAAAATGATTTTCTTTTTTCCTCATGTATTCAGAACATTTCAGCCTGTTGCTAGAACATATCTCAAAGTTATAAGAAGCTCTCTACAACATTCAATTTGAGCAACGCTAGTTAGAGGCACAAACTGATCGCCAGGCACTAGGTAAGTCTTCATACATTATTCATTTTTGTTAGATTAAGCTTCTTTATTTTTCTTTAATGTCTGATGGCTAGAAATTCTTCCACGGATTGGGCTTGTCTTTAGAAGTTAGAATCATAAACTAAGCAACTCCTCTCCCTAGTAGGCACCTAAAAGAATAATAAATAAATAAATAAATATGAAGTATATGATGGTAAACATTGATTACACGAGTGTTTGGAAAAATAGTTCATAGCATATGACTGCGAACCAGTGAAAGATGAGGGGTTGGGATTTCATAGAGAGCTTTAAAAAGAATCCTTTGGATAGAGCTGTGATAGGTGGTATTGTACCGCCATTCTACCAATGGTTGCAACTTATTCCAACTTCTTGGTTTGGAATAAGTCACACACCTTAGATACATTTATATGCATTGATTCACCCTCTCAGTTTACCCATTCGTTTGAGGGTGATAGGCTGAAATCATATACAACTGGGTGCCCGGTAAAGGGAAGAGTTCTTGCTAGAAGTTACTGGTAAAGATCTTGCCCCTCTCTGAGACAATACATTGTGGCAAGCCATGGGTTTTGTAAATCTGGTCCAAGAAAACCTAAGCAACCTCTATTGCTGTTAGAGGATGGCCAAGTGCTATAAAGTGCCCATATTTGGTAAATCTGTCAACAACCACCAAAATGACAGTCTTTCTATCTATGTTTGGCAGCCCTTCCACAAAATCCATTATCACATGACTCCAACAATAGGATGGCTTAGGTAAAGGTTGAAGTAACCCTGGATAAGGCACATGCTCATCTTTACACCTCTTGCAAACTCCACACTTCTTCCCTAATATCCTCAGCATTCCAGACAAGTAGAAAATTTGTTTAGCCCTGAAGTCACTAGCTTGTATACCTAAGTGCCTTCCTTACTGTGATCCATGAATGCACTAAATCAATTTTTGTATAATTCTCTCCTCCCCACCAAAAGAGCTAATTTACAATTTGTCTTTATATTTTAGAAACCCGTTGTTGTACGTGTATGCGAGAAGATCCAGAATGTATGATACCTCCTTACTATTAGCCAAGTCATCTCCTATATAGGTGTCTGATACACCTTGCATTCAAGTAGGAAAAACATTAGATATCTCCATTACTTCACCATCTGGTTCAATTTTTTGGAAAGAGCATCTACCACAACATTCTCATTCCCCTTCCGATATACGATTTCATAATCCAATCCCAGCAATTTTGTAAGCTATTTCTGTTGAAGATGGGTGGTAATCCTGTGCTTCAATGGGCATTTTAGTGGTTGGTGATTTGTTTTAATGATGAAATGATTTCCCTTCAAGTAATGTCCCCGCTTGGTGACTGCTATAACTAGAGCCAAGAGTTTTTTTTCCCCATAGACTGATAGCCCCAACTTGAATGGATTAATAGCCTTGTTGAGATAGGCTATACGTCGTCCTCCTTGACTAAGAGCTATGCCTACTCCTACATAACTAGCATCATATTCCACTATAAAGGGTTGTTTAAAATCTAGCATGGCCAAAATCGGTGTAGTAATCATAGCTTCCTTCAAGGCATGTGAAAGCTTAAGTGGCTTCCTCTGTCCAGTTTACAATAGATTGGTGAGGGTTTGGCAATACATCCATAACCCTTGACAAACTTTATGTAATAGGCTGTTAATCCTAGAAATCCTTTGAGTTGCTTCAGATTAACTGGTGTTGGCCATGTTCTCATTGCTTCAATTTTCTTGTGGTCAACAGCTGCCCTTCTATGCTAATGATATGTCCCAGATACTCCACCGGCCATTGGCTAAAGGAACACTTACTCAATTTGGCAAAAAGTTGTTGTTCCTTAAGAGTGAGTAGGACCAGCTGCAAGTGTTTTTTTGTACTCCTCTAAATCCCTGCTATATACTAGGAAATCATCATAGGTAGCACTGACAAGGAAACATGTGTTGGATACGACACAACATGGACACCTCGACACGCAATTTTTTAAAAAGATACTGACATTACATGTCTCCCACACATAAAATAAAATATTATTTTTTTCTTTTGATATTATTTTTTTGGCTTAATTTTGTAATTATAGTATATTTTGTAATTATACTGAACTTTGAAAAAATTTATCTCACTTGTCACTATACTTTCAAACTTACTTCAAATACCATTTAACTCTTCAAAAGGTTTTCTCCGATTCCTCTATATTTTAGAAGTTATCTTACTTGCCACTGAACTTATAGAAAACTCACCTCACTTACCATGCATTGAGTACTGGTTAAAAATTAATAATAATGCAAAAATATGAAAAATAGATTTTACTATATGACAGTTTCAATCATTTATATATGACGCAATCAAATGATAAATTTTCAATTAAAAATAACCAGTTCCAATGAATTCAATGCTAAACCTAGTAAGATTTTGATAAAAATGAGAAAATGGCTAGGGGTCAAATACTTTGATGTTAATGAGGATAATGAGAGTTAAAATGTCTCTAATGATGTAAGAGCTAAATAACTGATTGCAGCAAATTCGCCTGCTGGCAAGACTGAATTTGTATCAGCAGACATGACCACCCTTAAATACAAATTGTTTCATAAATACATGATGATAAAGTTGGATCCCCTTACTCACTAGACAAAAAAAATCAACAGATTTAGGGCCATGTTTTGTATCGTCTGAGTACTAGAAAGCCCATTAATTTGGGAAAGCAAGTGTTTGATGTGATAAAAGGGTGCATCTTAGTGGACCAAGGAAATCAAACTCCTAGAAACTGCCATTTCCATGGGTTATTTATTATTATTTAAAGGACCATGCATTGAGGACAGGCCAAGAGATTAGTGGTCACAGCCCATTTCATTGTTGAGAAGGGACCACTGTAATAAAAATATTAAGCTTACCTTCAGATCATATGCTTCAGTAGGATCAATAGAACAGAATACTGAGAAACTCAAGTAGGACATATCCGGACTAGAAGACCAGATTATTGAACTCAAAGAATAAGTCATTGAATTCTAGAATGCTTAAAATTCTTTTTAACAACTTTTGATCCTTTATACAATTTAATAGTTCATTGTTTGTTGGTGAATGATCAAACATTTGCATACAATGATAAGGATATCAAAGTGTTCCTGCTGAGTATTCTGAATATAATTGACAAGCCGGGTGAACCCTAAAAGTAAAAGGAGGCTGGGCTATTTGCATAACCCAAGAAGGGTGCAGCTAAGATAGCTACTCCCAAGAAAAAAAGAAAAGAGTAGATGATGAGAGCCCAAGTCTAGAGAAGAAGTACAAAAGGCCAAGATGCTAAAAAAGAAAGATTGAAGACTGATGATGGATATCTGAAATTCTCGAAACATCTTTTTGTTTGAAACACTCTTTAAATTTTGGTTTTAGATCGGAAGAGCGTCGTGTAGGTATTTGTGGTTTATGGGTTGATACATTGTGGTTTTTATTATATTTTTGGATGATGATGGTTTTAAACTCTCTATGAACTAACTTTGATGTAGGGATGACCTTATATTATTAGTTTTAATCCTTAAAACTTTTGCGGATATTGCTTGCATCTCTATGTTTGGCCCTTTTTTTTCTTTACAAAAATGAAGGAGAAGTATGGCAGCTAATCAGGATATACCTCTTGTAACACCCTTAGCTATTTAAAAAAAAATTCTATATTACCCGAATAATAACAATTTTGAATATTATAATATGTACTAATTGTCTATAATTGAAAAATTATTTTTCTCAAAGTATTTTCAACAAAGAATAATTTAGAGCAAACATAATTCATTTTCGAAACATTCAAATATAATTTTGTAATAATAATAATTATCATTATTATACTAATAATCTAATAAAGCCGTATTTATCAAATGATAAACACAGTTCACTTATTAATATGGGTAGGGATTAAGAACTGTCTTTATGAAATACTTTACTTTTATAAGGTAGTACTAATTATTTTAAGATAAAAATGTTTCTAACCTTTAGGGTGCTTCTAGTGGTAGACTCATAATGCCTACGGTCAGGATTCCTGTGTACAGTCCTCTACTCACCTTGAAGCTGTCACTACTCTTCGTTACTTGCATTGTCACACCTACAATGCAAAACTATATGAGTTAACGCTCAGTAAATAACAGCATGCATATGTATATGATGATTCCGCATACCATAATGCAAATAGGGCTCACATCCCCTCATGTAAAGCACCGCATGAGCTCATAATCAAAAGGCTTGCGCATATATACCTTCTCCGAAGGTCTATCTTACTCCTACCTCGACACGGGATCCTTCCATGTGTTTGTCGTTGCCTCGACTCGGCTCAGGAGACGATAAGGACTTACCAATTATTGACGATTATGAAAATAATCATAATACCATTACTTTCATCTAAAAACTTTTGATAATATTTTTAATAATTATCTTATAACTTTTTCGTTTTAGTACTGATACATGAGTTATATTGTGATTTTGGAAATTACATTCTACCTTACGTTGGATCCAACATTTGAACTTAAAATTTATTATCATCACGTTTAGATATTATCCCAAGTATTTTTCTCTTTCCACTTTATGAGTCATATTTCTCGGATAAAAACTTGTAAGAAATAATTAGCATAGGAAAAGTGATATGGTCGTAAGATGCCAGAACTCAAAGAAAATTGAAATTAAGGCAGGATTGACCATGTATTGCTCACTTAATGAGTGAATAACAATTTTTAGAGCATCTGAGATATGCAAGGACCCCTAAAGAAGAGTCTGGACACCCTAGTAGCATTATTTTAAATAAATAACGAGTTCAAGTCGCAGCCCCTCGAAGATAAGTTACTATCAGTCAATTAGAATGAAATCACAATGAGAGAACACTTTCATAAGCTAAAAGTTCTCTTTCATGAAATATGTGGATTAGGTTTGGCTAGTAAAATCTCAAAGTCCACAATGAGAAGAATAATTATTTATAGACTAAGACTTGCATTTAAAAGCTTCATAGCTGCAATATGACTTAGAACTACCTTCACTGATCAAGCTTTGAAATTGTGTGAACTACTCAAGATGAGTTAATCAAGCAAATGTCGAGGGTCTTACTAAACAAAGCAGAAGCTAAAGAATAAGAAGAAGTATTGTTTTAGCTACCATAAGAAAAAGGGTTGGAATAAGAGGAGAGCCTAAAAAGATCACGATAAAAGAGGACATTCATTTGGAAGATACAAGCAAAGAATGGCTCATGGTATGTATATAACAAAAGAGGCCATTATGCTCGTGTTTGTGGTTCCTAAACAAAATGCCAATAAAGGACAATATGGCAATTCCTGATAAGCAAAAAGATTATAATAGTGAAGAAGTGTGACATCGCAATTTTTCCTTATACTTTCGTTCCACGTGATAGAGCGAAACGTGAATACCCAATTAAAGATAAACAAAGATTAAGGGCTAAAGTGGAAAAAAGAATTTTAAAAAAATTAAATAAACATTAAACAAATCCAACTCGGTTGGGTAACCGACTTGGGCATTGACGCTTGTGTATGTGTGTGTGTGTGTGTCTATATATATATATATATATATGAAAAAAATGAAACAAGAAGAAAGAAAAGAACCCGAAGTAGTCTGCCAATTTTTGCAAGGAGGGGAAAAATGAGAAAAAAAACATTTGGAAGAATCTTAGGAAAGGGAGGATAATATACAAGAATCATTTACAAGTGCTATTTGTTTTTTGATTCATACAAGTTAAGGTGTAATTTTCATTTAGGGTTATGGAAATTCGTGTGAAATTAATACTAAAACCATAGCACAAGATGTTTTCTATAAGCTAAGGAATACGAATTCTAGCTTAGACATGGAATACACTAAAAACTTGGAGGGTGTGCCGATATATATATATATATATATATGTTCATTTAGTGTAGGGAATTTTGCTTAAAATGGTAAGAATTATTGTGATGTTTTTAGTGATAATGGAGGATTTAGCATGGGATACTATGACCATTTGTAAAACTATGGCAATTTTATGTTAAATAGAAATGTGGAAATTTTATTTAAAGGCTAAGAATTAGTGTTTAAAGATGAAGAGTTAGTGTTTATGTTTGGAGGGAATTTAATATTTTAATATGCGATATTATTATAAGTTCTAAGATGGAGTAAAGCCTAGAATAATTATATGAAAGGAAATTTCAAGTTGATATAATTAATTGAACTAGAAGATTTTTAACTAGTAAAATAAGTTACAAAAAAGATTAAGAGGATCAAGGAAAGAGAAGTAAAGAAATACAGTTATGTGTGATTTGTGAAATAGGATGATGGATTATTAATTATATTAACAACTTATGTTATAGGTTACACTGAAGAAATTGGAAAAGCTTATCAACCAAATTAGATCACATATATATATATAGCCAGTGAGTGGAATTTTCTCTATTCTTTTGGAAATGAAATTTATTATGTTTCGATTTTATATGATGTATTGTGAAATTTATGAGAAAATGCTTTCATGAATTCTTTGAAAATTCTTCTTTCCTTCAAGAGGTTTATGAATCTAAAAATGTGATGTTTAAGAATTTCAAAGATGAATGATTTGAAAATTCCCCCAATTGTATCCTATGTTTATGAATATGCCGTCTATGAGTGAAGGGGCCTATGGCTCAAGCTGAAAAGATGATTGCCACCTAGGCAAAGGGGCCTATGGCTCAAGCTGAAAAGATGATTGCCACCTAGGCAAAGGGGCCTATGTTGAGCTGGTTGTTAAGCCACCTAGGGCTAAGGTGTCATATGGTACCTATGACCCGAGTTGGTGTCTACACACATATGACTTGACATTATGATCATAAGATGAGGGATACTTTTTGGCGGAATTATTTGCATGTTAAAATTTTTATTAAAGATGATTTTTCTTATGACTTGTTGAATTTACGTGTAGTGAATGATTTTCTTAAAAAGTATGGAAATTTTATCAACTTTCCACTCACTAGGCATTATTACTCAAGAAGATATTTCTTAAATGTCTTATGTACAGGCAATAACTGAAGTTTGAGCAACTTTTGAAAATCAGTTAATTTTGGGGAGGAGGAGGCTTTTTGAGAAGGTTGGCATGATCAACTAGAAATTTAACGTGTGGAAATATGTTTGATTTGCTAGAATATATATTGAAATATTTTGCACGCTCATGTACAGTAAGAAAATGGAATGAGTCTAAAATACTTTTGTACTCGTATCCTTATTATATGAATCTGGTTATGTTATGATATGCCTTCCTTTGAGCATGATGTGTTGTGGTTGTGGAAGCTTTTGGATTGTGGTTTGAGTATGAGTTTAGTGATTATTATTTATACAGGATAGATTATTCATAAAATAGGGAGATGATGTCAAAATTTTTCTATGTTTTATTAGTAAGTCTATGAACCTTGACGATAAATTCTAGCTTCTAGTTGGAATTTATCATTGGCACACGTTTCTCTCCAAGTAAAATAGAGCTACTTGGGGCAGGAGTCAAGATGTAACACCCCAAATTTAAGAAACTTGGGACGCTAACTGATCTTTAAAATTAACTTAAAATGCGGAAAATCTTATCAATAAATAACAAAGAATCTCGTCCAAAAATAAGTGGAGTCTTAACAGTCAAAGAAATAACTCGAAATCCTAGAAAACATCTAATATAAATTTCAAGTTATGCTTCTAGTAGCTTTCGTCCGTCGTCCCGCCACCGGCTCCAAAACCTGAAAGTGTTAGTTTGAAAGAATGAGTATAAAAATATACTCAGTAGACTCCAGCGCATATTAATCAACTCACACAATAAACATGACATGTAAACATGCAAATAATTCTTTCTTTCTTTCTTCCTTGGAAGGATCTTGTCTTGTCTTTGAGAATAAATATTCTCGTTCTTATGTATTAAAGCAGATACGCGTATTATAAAGAGATCTTAAGCATATATGCATTCTTTCTTAAGCATATAATAATATGCAAACTTTCTTATAATCACATATTTTCACATAACATTTATCACATAAATCAATTAATAATGCGCAATACTTTAAGAAAACATTTTATAAATTTAGAGTCTACCTTAAACTTGTGAGTTGAGCTACTTTGAGAGAAATCTACTCTTCTATTGCTCTTCGCGCCTCGTCTAGTGAAAATAAAATAAACTATTTTAGTATGAAGGAAATAATACTTTATAAAAAGGAAATAAACTTTAGGAACTAAATTGGAACTTTTAAATAGTTTAGGATCGGGTCTGAAAAGGTAGATAATAAACTTAAGGGCTGAATTCACGAAACTAAAAGTTAGAGTCCCTATTTGGCTAAACTGAAAGTGTTGGGACTGAAATAAATAAATCTGAAAGTTTGGAAACCTATTTGGCTAAATTGGAAACCACGGGACCGAAACATAGTAATCCAAAACTTTGGGGACTGGTTTTAACATAATCAGACGTTGGGGACCCGGGTGCTAAATATTTTTTATAAAAATCCTAATCCCTAGACCAAAATCGGCCGAAGCCATTTTTGGGATC
>CAVNYN010201533.1:0-29623 GCA_963692815.1 Nyctanthes arbor-tristis
AAAAATTTTTAACTGTTTGAACACAAGTGGAAACAAGAAAAAAGCGTATTTCTTTAACTCCAAGTAGTGAGGAGCTACAAAGATTCCTGCACTTAATTCTGCAACCAGGCATAGTTTTTACACCCAAGCACTCATAACTGACACCTATGACTCAATGAGCCTAGAGGATAGTATAACACATTTTAAATTATTTGGAGGCAAAATTCATTGTTGGTTAATCAAATTTGACCCAATCTCTGCACGGAAATGAACAGAACATAATGGAAATTGCAACATTGCTATCCAATAGAGGATAGTACAGAAAGCTTGTAAAACGAAAGAAGGAATATATTTGACCATACATTTACTGTGAAACAGAAAATTTACTGTAAAACATTCTGTTTCACTTAAATGAGAGTGGTAATGTCAAATAAATCAACTAATGCATCTGAAGTTGAAACACATGTAGATTGCAGCCGACATGTTCATGCCAATAATAGGCACAAGGATTGAGTTGAAGCGGTAAAATCTCCAATTATCTACTTCAATCTTGGGTTCAACAGTGTCATCAAGCTATTAGATTATTTCTTCCGTTGTTTATATAGAACCACTGAAACCTGATGTTTGTATATATGGGATAGCACATTATGCCTCAAAGTTGGCTTCTTGCTCTTCTAGAGTTGAGATTGACTAGGATTATCATGTTTCCTCACTTTCCCATGGCTAATAGGAACACAACGATGATCAGCTCAAACAAGAATTTCTCTTAATAGCTAATTCAGAGCAAAAGAGATACGTCCCACGGGAAAGAAACATGATCAGCACGCATATACATAATCAAGGGGAGAACAAAAGTCAAAACCAAACTATGAACAACTTACATGAAAATAAGCCATAGCACGATGGAAACAAACAAGAATCCAAACAAGAACTTGGCCGGGGAGGCCCCCATTTTCGACAGAACCAACGTCAATCTTCCTGAATTGACCCCTACAATCACAATACATTTGCCCTGCACGTCTTCATATCACCTTAAAAAACCCAGAACATAAAAACTCCGCCAAATTGTATCTACAATTCCAGTTGCAATCAGATTAGCTGAAGGATCAACCATTCAGTTATGGGAACAGAAATAAAGAGAAAGAGAAGGAAATGGGCAGAGAGATGTGGAGAGGGAGTGATTGTAGGAGAAAAATAGAGCTAAACAATACAAAAAACAGTAAAACAATAAAGAATTGGAAGAAGGGTCGATCCGGGATATATGCTTAAGGGAATAATCAAAGAGAAATTTGCTTCGTGATGATAAAAATCTGAAGCAGCACAGAGGACGACAATCGGGTGCGCGCCGGTGTACGGGAACCTTTTGCGCTTTTTTTTTCTTTTTTCTTTTAATAATAACAAGGCTTTTCCTCATTTTATTTATTTATTATTTATTATTATTAATTAATGGTAATTTGACCGTCCTTTGAGCTCTATTATGTTAAACATCCCTCTCTATTAATTTTGAGTATTAAGTTTTGCAGTTAAATAATAGTTTAACCCCTAAAGGGACAAAATCTAATGATTATTTTGGTTATCTAATTTAATTTATTATATCTACATACCTCAAATACAGTTTTACATTAAAAGATTTCCAAAAACGTTAATGAACAAAGAGAGGAGAATAATGGAAAATTTCTTTAAACATTTTGATCAATGGAGTGGAGTTATATAAATATTGAAAAATTTCTTTTTTCCCTCAATTTTTCCCTTACAATAAATAAACCCTTTAAAATTTGTGTATGTAGGTGTTTAAGTATTATTTAATTTGAAAATTTTGATGGCAGAGACCTTTTGTGTTGTATTGAGGGCTACTATTGCCAAAAATTAATACGTGGGAACTTTGCACAAAAGACATCAAAAGTAGGAATATTTATCAATTAGCCATTAATTAATGTCCCCTTTTCCCAGTTGTATCCTTTTTCATGATTGAATAAGTGCTTATTTTTATTTTTAAAAAATTAATAAAAAATTAGCCATTACTTAGGGGATTAATTTTACATTTTGTGCCAACTTTTTATGTTTAGTATCGTTTGAATATCCAACATTTTTTAGAGATCGGAAGAGCCCCAACCATTTATATATTTGCACAAAAGGTTCTTCTTTATGAATTCCGTCACCATTGCCCCTTAACTTCGTAATAAAGGGCTTGATTGGTATTATTTATTTTTTTCATTTATAAGTTCACCTACCCTTGATTTGACAACTACTCAATAATCACCACATATTTTAAACTTTAATTAAATATCTACCACTCATTTTCACTTTTCATAAATTCTCTTTATAAATTGAGTTTATAAATATAAACAAACGGACCCAAAATTACCAATTCTTTGAATTAAAAAAAATTGAAAATATAAAAAAATAACATACAAATTAAAAAAGAAAAACACTCTACCCCCACCCCCAACCTCTCCCTTCGCCAACAAGACTGACCGCTGGAATGCTGTCGTTTCAAGTACTCCATCTTATTGGTGAAGGGAAGGATTTGAGTGTGGTGTTTTCTTTTTCTTTTTTTAAATTTTTATGTTTTTTCATATTTTTAAATATTCTATTTTTTAATTTAAAGAGTTAAGGGACATAACAGTAGTTTTATTAAAATTTTTCTAGCGCCATATATATAGTACGGTATAACATCAGATGACATATGTAGCGCGTATCGGGACAAGTCACATGAACACCATATAGACCACATGGTGTCATACTGTACTATATGTATGGCGCCAGAATGAGACTAGTAATTTTATTGCAAAATTAACAGCAGTATTGACAGAATTTGTCAAAAAGGATATTTCATACGAATTTATAAAAGATTAGAAACCAAGCGAGTCAAAAATATATTGGAAAATATAAGGCAAATTGAGGGTCTGCTCTGTTTATATTTTGTGAATTCATTTTGAGTCTTGTCTTTCAAGAATAAATATTATAAGTAAAAGAATAATTTCATTTTCCTTATTTTGAGCATTTTCAAAATTTTAAACTAAAAAGCTTAAAAGGACAAAATGACATTTTGTAAATCGTGGACAAAATTTGAAAATGCTCAAAACAGGAAAATGAAATCATTTTTTTATTTAATATTTACTCTTAAAAGACAAGACTCAAAATGAATTCAAATAATATAAACAGAATATGCCCTAAATGTTCGGAATTTTCCATCCAATCTTCTTAATTTTGCACTTTCAAAATGATATTTTGAGCATCAAGTAGAACAATGATGACAACTGGGAGAGAAAGCACGTCGTGGTGTGCTTTGTACAATTTATTGGGCATGCCTGTGTAATTTATCTTTATTTTCATTAAACAATTTTTTTTCTACAATAAGTTAATGTAAATAGTAAAACAACGCTATATATGGTGTATGTGTAGTAGCAGATAAAACCCCACCACATAACAAACTATATAAATGTGCGCTTATTCCACTTTCTCGTTCATACTCTCTTCCTCACCCTGCTTTCTTCTCAACCTCACTTCCTCATACATCTGAGGCAAAAGATTTGAGACGAGATTAACTCTTGTTGCATTCATTTTTAACCATCAAAGGTTAGTATTAAAAGATTAACTCTTTTTTTGTCTTCTTTTTGGTGTATAGTTTTCAAAATAAATAAATAAATCATGTTGTTTTTGTTAAAGACCTCAAAACATTATACTGTAAACTAAGAAAAGATTTTCAACATATGAATTTCGAACAATAAAATAAAATAATAATATCGATAAGTTTTTAGTTATTCAAATTTTAAATACTAGGAAGGTGTCAATTCAATTGACACATATTTGTAGATTTTTTTAAATGGATAAATTTGTTGAATTCAAAAAACATTTTAAACTAAAATCAGATGTTAATCAAAAATATTGTTATTTAATATTTTATGTTTTTTTAACTGAATATTTTATGTTTAAACTAAGGATATTATACAGTAACAATAATACAATCTCTATATAGTAGTAATATGTATGAGTTCACCAAATTAATTATTAGATAATTTATTATTTATGCGACTGTCACCAATATACAAAAATGATTTAAAAATAACACAAAAGATTTAATACGTTGACCCAGCACATAGATTAACAACATATGGCAATGAGACCTAGCCCATATGGTTATAGCGTTAGGTTGAGGTAGAAGTCTCATGTTTGATTTCCCGGTATGGGGTATTTTCTACATTTTATTATAGTGTGTATTCCCACTATATATGAATTTATATTTTTGATTTTCTTGGCTCTATGTTTTAATAGGATAAAAATCTATATGCATTTGTGCTGCTATGATGCAGATTTGTAATTATACTTTAAAAAAAAAAAAAAGATTGTCAACATATGAAATTCGTATATTGTTGCTTAGTTTGTGTTGTTCCTTTTATATATACTTGCTTTTTTTTTTTTGAAAGTATTATATATACTTGCTTTAATGCAGCACAGTCAAGGTGTTCCAAAACATGTTCTACTAATTAAGCACAACGATGTTGAATTGAGGGATCAAGACTTTTTTTTTTTCCAACTTCTTTCTATTTCTCTGACGTTGTTCTATTCAAGGGATTTTGCACATATCGTCCTCGATCTAAGGTCTTTATGCCAAGTCAGTTCCTATACTTTTCCTAATGTCTAAAACCATTTTTTAATCATGTACACATGATACATCCTAAATTGCATATTTCATCCCATGAGTCTAAAACCATTTTTTAATCATGTATACATGATACATCCTAAATTGCATATTTCATCCCATGAGTCTATCTGTATGTGTATATTGTACAAAATTAGCATACACACCCTCCAAATTTATCATCTTAAAGAAGATGGAGCTAGGGAAATTTAAATAAATAGAATGAGAGGTATGTACAAGTAGATTTTATGAATGGTGTACATATAGTTTGATTCCAATACTCAGTTGGTAGCCGGTTCATGTAACCTCAAAATTGATGGGGTTTTGTTGAAACTGGAGATTATCTAGAGGTTTTTAGAATAAAAGAATTAATCAATGCATGGAAACTTGAACTAAAATAACGTCAAAAATGATAGAATATTAATAATCAACCACACCTATCTATCTGATATATGGATGGATGACCATTTATGATTGCCTCGGAAAGTACTCGTCCACCCTACTTCTATGTCTTCGACAAGCAATTCTGCACTCGCACTCCGAGTACCAATTCTATCTCGTCGTTTGTTTCTTTGTAGTTTCTATGTCCCCGTTTGTTCACTATAATTTCTATGTTAGGTTATGGTCGTGTCGTTTTGGGCTGCGGTTTTTCTGCTTGTGTTTTGGGTCCGGGCGTTGCCCTTGGGCTTCATGTGGTTGATACATGCTATGGGGGGTTTCACCTGAGTGAAGGCCTAGTTGGGTCTATAATGAATTTGCGGCTTTGCGCTATTAATACACTAGTTTTCTGTGGTCAATAAAATGTGCCATAATAGTATTTTTCATTTTTGTAACTTTATCATGACTATTTAAAAATATAATTGCCCATATATGTTACTACTACTAATCATAAAAAGTCAATATACACTAAACTTGACTGTCAAACCAAGTATGCTTTTAGATAACTAAAAGTAGTAATTCACTCAAATTTCAAAAAATAAACATGAAATTCTGGCAAACTAGTAAAGTATCAATCCAGAGGAGATCCTTCTTGCAAATTGTTAGGTCATCATCCTCCGATAACATACATTATTACCCTATTAAAAAAGGATCACGTTTGTCACTTAAGCTCACTGTTCCAGTACCTAAAGAACAAAAAGAAAATTCTATAATTAGTAAATAATTAGCTATAAAAATTGTTTTTCTAAACAAAGCCACACGTTTTGTGGTGAATCTACTATTAACAAAAGGAAACCTTACTACTGAAAATAGCCCAAGTCTAGGGAAGGAAAAAGAAAAATGATATCAACATTCAAAGACTAAGAAACCAAAAAGAAAAAATAATAAAAAAGAAATCAAAGTTCAATCTAAAATCAAACAAGAAATTCACAACAAGAAGATCCAGAAACAGAGAATAACTCTAGCACACAAACTAAGACCAAGACAAACTCTAGCATGAAACATAGAAAAAACCAAAGTAGCATCCTCCAAAAGAAGTTAGATAAGGCAGAGTTTTCAGCAGGAAAGAACCAGCTAAAGCCAGAGAAATAGCCTGGAACTGGTAGCCTCTCAAGTGAAAGAATTTGCTAACATGGAAAAGAAAATTGAGGAAGCAATGGAAACAATTCAAGCAAGAATTGACACAGCATAAATTGATCCAATTATGCAAATGAGTGAAAACGAAGAGAACGGTGAAGATTAACATGACAAAAGTAACCATTCAGATCAAGAAAGATTTACAAATACAGCAGAAGAGAGTTCAATAGAAATAGAATCTGGAAATTATTTTATGGAATCGAATGCTGATGACGTTACAGAAACACGTATGAAATTGTCTGGTGGTGATGAAACATTGGATGGAAAGACTGAAGAAGATACATCGTCACTTGAAGAAGAAAATTATCCCCAAAAAAGCGTTAAGAGCCTCAGAAAACTAAGGAGGAAAGAATTACCTCAGAAAACTAAGGCATAGCAGTTAGGTTAGAACAACACAATTACCAGAAAAGAATTGAAAACTTCAACACAATTTCCAGAAAATCATCTGGAAATTCTTCTATGGAATCGAATGCAGAGGACGTTATAGAAACACTTATGAAATTGTTTAGTGCTGATGAAACATTGGACGGAAATACGGAAGAAGATACATCGTCACTTGAAGAAGAAATTGATCCCCAGAAAAGCATTAAGAGCCTCAGAAAACTGAGGATTAATGAAGGAGAAGACACTAAAGAAAGCATAGCAGTTAGGTTAGAACAACACAATTACCAGAAAAGAATTGAAAACTTCAACACAAGTCCAGATGTTAAAGGCCACAGATTAATAAAAATTACTCATATTCCTCCAAAAGGATAATGGCCAAAGACAATATAAGAATCACTCATATTCCTGCTTACGGATAATACTAATAGGGGTCATCACTGCTCAGTTGCACCATTGCCTCGACTCTGCAAAATTTTTCCCATTTAGCGGAAAGAATAGACGTTGGAAGATCATAGATAATAAAGAAATCAAAAAGCTAGTAGGTGAATTTGCCTACAGAGATGAATCAACTAAAGGAAATGCTGGATTATTTTGGTTAATTTGATCTCCGTTATTCGGCCACTCATATAATTTTGTATCTGCATATCTCCATAAACTTAGTGGATTAAGTGATATTCATATTTCTTATGAATGCTGAATTCTATTTGTTTGATTTACTGTAGCAAGTAGAAACTACAAAACAATAAATTCTGCCTACCTGACCAGATCCCAGAGTACGCCCTAGGGGCATTCATTGCTCCCCCGATCTCAGGTTTCTTTGTTTCGTACTTTGCGATGTAGAATGGTGTTGGTGATTGTGCTGGAACTTCAGGTGAATTCATGAATTTCCTGGGTGCCTCTTGCCGTTTCCACGGTGGCCAGGGTCTAGTTCCTTTGATCACAGCATCAAAATACTGGATTGCGATACTATACACTCTTTTTGCTACCGCCCAAGCTCGTAGAGCAGTTGTCGATCTCATTGCCTGTTTTTTCAGTGCTTCGTCTTGTCCTCCGAACATATTGGAACCATAGGAAGCCATCATTGAAATGAATCTCTTCGAAGGGAGTATGAGGGAAAGGAAATGCAGAAGGAGAGGTAGAACGTGGGAACGAACACGCAGCACTGAAATGAATACGGACCTTTTAGCAGAACGTGGGAACGAAGACGCAGCACTGAAATGAACGCGAATATATATGTTTGTTATGGGGGGTTATAGTCGCACGCTTCGCACATGAGGGGTTCACAGTGAAATTAATAGATTTTGTCCCTCTTTTTGCTTTTTGTATTTCTATTTTCCTCGATTCTAATATCACGTGGCAAAACTCAAATTTTCTATACAATATATCATATAAGAGTATTTTTAGCGGTCAAGCTATTGAAACAGGTCGGGCTTCGATCAGATGCAGCCAATCTACCTGTGTGATCTGTTTATCTAGAAAATTCAATATTTCTAATGTTAGAGAAAAAGTTAAAGTAATAAAAACGCTAGGGAGAAAAATTAAAGAGAAAAATGTTATTTTTCAAATAATAGGCAGAGAAAAACCCAAGGGACATAAACACCTTTTGAATATAACTAATTCAAAGTTCGTGTATAAAACTCGATTACCAATTAAAAATAGACAAAGTCATGTAATTTCATACATGTGACTATTTTTAAGTGATAACCGTGCTCCCGTTATATGATTTCTTTGATCAACAAGAATATTGTAACTGTACTTTTAATGTGCTAAGGAACCATGGCATATATGTTTGGAATATATTCCATTTTGAGAGAGTTGAAAAAGCACTATCTATTATATACATTTGTCATTTCTCAACACATTTTTTTAGAAAAAGACTCCGTTTTTTCCTCTTTTCGAATAATGAATATCTCTCAAAACATGGAGTGTGAATCAAACCCATGTTTGAATTGAAATTGAGATACTAATGCAAGTTCTTCCCTTTTGAATGAGATAGATTCATATCTGAAAGAGGTTGAGAATAAGTTCTTTCAAAATTGATTATTTGTCCCTCTGTTAGAGGTGTTCCAGAAATGTCTACGACCAAGTAAATAGTTCTACAAACGAATGGATCGTATCGACTTGGAAAATGGAAAGATTTGTTCAAGTTATACGTTTTGTCACTACTTTGTGGAAAATAGTTAGGTATGAATATGTTAGTATAGTGTTTGCATTTGCAATAAATTTTTTACGTGCTCGTGTGGGCTTTTAAAACATTAAAGCCTGCTTTTCAATATTTGCCTTTTTTGAAAAAATAAAATAAAATAAAAACTCATTTCCAATATCTGTCAAATGTGCCTTTTTCTTTAGGTTCACTAGAATCTCAGAGGGAAAAAAATTCTTGTGTTGTTACCATCACATTTTTTTTCTTTCTACACCACATTTTAAATATAATTCTTACAATTACACCACCACTAATTTATAAATTACACCTTACCGTGCTAGTTTAAATAAAAAGTAAATTGGGTTGGAAAAAATAATAATAATAAAATAATGAAATCTTTACGCATTCACCACATCAATTATATTCGATAGTTCTCCATAGTCATCTCCCAACAATGGAGATTGAGCCCTTTCTTAATGAGAATTTTATTGCACGTTGCATGACAACTATAAAAAAAAGTGAGAAGATTTTCTATCTTAAAAATCAGTTGAGGACTCGAAGGAGACAGGAAATCTAAGCTTTGTGTGTGAGAGAGATGAGAGCTGGGGATATGGGCACCCTCGTTTAGGATTCAAAGGGATAATTGATTCATTGTAGTCTGCCGCTGGCTAATGACCACAGGGGTTGGGGTTTGGGGGAGTTAATATATCACTGAAAACAAATAATTGAATCAAAAAAATTCATGTTTTCGTCCCCCTTTTGCCCTAAAAACTTATGAAACATAATAGTTTCTTAATGTAAAAACGGATCATAACCAATAGAGGGAAGAGAAGAGAAGGGGAAGTAATAATGTCGTTTTTAGAATTCCAAGTGAGCGGAGATTGTAGTGTATTTGATGATTAATAATATAATAATAATCATCTATATATTAATAATAAGAAAAGATTTCTGGCGTTATAATTTCCAGCATATTGTCTGGCATTGCATAAATTTTTTTACCCTTTTTTTATTTCTTCCCTACTTTTTGTAATTTAGATAATTAAGAATCTACTTTACTGTTTGGATAATTAAGAATCTATTAATCTATATTTATTTTATTATCTACTGTTTGGATAATTGAGAATAAGAACTCTATAATTATTGGACTCTATATATCCCATTAAGAGTTTAAATAATTAAAAATCTCTTTCAATAATTAAGAGTTTTATATTACTCGACTTTATATTTCATTAAGAATTTAGATAATTAAGAATCCCTTTCACGAATTAAGAGTTTTATTCTTATTGTAATCTCTCATTATTTATAATTAACTTAAATATTAAAATAGCTTTCATGATTTTTATAAAAAATTTCTTCCTCTATGACTCTATATTTACTGGACTATATATATGTGTTTTATCATTTATTTTGATTCTATTTCTCATTATTTATAATTTAAAAACAAATATCTAAATAACTTTCCGAATTTATTGATCAATTTTACGTTTATCTTATTTGTGCACTAGATGCGCACTATATAAGGGCAATTTTATCGATTCGAAACTGATATATATATATATATATTAGATACTTCTGGTAATTTTTTTCTTTTTTTTTTAAATTTCTTCTCTACTTTTGTAATTTAGATAATTAGGAATCTATTTCATATCTGCATTTTGTATTTATTTTATTATCCATTGTTTGGATAATTATATACACGGTATTAAATCAAAACTAAGGGTAACTACTAAATCAATTGTATATTACTTTTATTGCATTTAATTTAATGTATGTCTGATTGAAACTAAGTATATGTTAATGTTGAATTACTCTTATTGTTGTTGTTCTCCCCATGCAACGTACGGGTGAGAATTCTAGTAATAATAATAATAAATGGTTATTTTTGTCCTTTTAACAATATCTATTTTTGTAAATAAAAACACTGTGGTGCATTTAGAATTTTTTGGAGTGGTTATATAATTCAACGGGTAATTTATATTTGACATCTTTAATCTTTCAACTTTTACACAATTTAATTCTCACCTTTATTTTTAATCTCATGAGACCCGGTCTTTAAGAAAATCTCTCTCCAAATCCTCAATAACAAATTGAGTAATGTTATACAACGTAAAATGACAAAGTGAACTTAAAGGTAAACACATATAAATTAACTGACTCAACTAATCATTTGACGTCATGTGTACTGATACTTGACACTAATAGTGCTACACTACATTATTCTCAGGAATTATATGCATTTCAACTATTAAACTTTTATAAAATGACAGTTTTACACTTATATTGTAATTAAACAAATAAAAAAAATAAAATAAAAAATAGGTCACAAGATCAAATAAAAACAATGACGACTCATGAAGAACCACATTTCCCCAGTAATAATCTTCTATCAGATGTATAACATAGTTATTCCGCCGTACATACATATGCGCGACAGATTATTAAGACAATTGTGCAGGAGACCACCGTGTATGGGTTCCCCAGTAATATCCTACGAAGTACACATCCCGCCATACGTCTGACAAGATATATTTTTTAGATTTCCTCCTAGAAATACAAGAAACAGACAATGGCTTGCTTCTGGCACTGACAACGGCCTTGCCATGCTCCTCCTAAAACTGAACATGTGAAATTAATATCATTGTTCATATATATGCCAATATTATTAATTTATCATGGGAAAAAACATTATTAGGTAAATTTTTCTTATTTTTCTTTTAAATTTCGAGAGATGTGAATCACAACACCTGAGACCAACGTTGCAATGATTAGACATCCACTATTTTATTCTTAATTTCTTGATTTTAAGATCATTTGGTCTTAATCCTTGCTATTTTATTCTTTCTTAATTTCTTGACTGTTTAAGCAAAACATATGTAGCCTAGTGTCATTCAAGTGTATTTCCACTTTCCACACTTCATACAAGGTTAAACCCCCCCCCCCCCCAAAAGCACACGATCCGTTATAATATTGAGAAAACAAAAAGGAAAAATAAAAGAGAAAAGAGATCATTCTTTAATCTTTACCGAATTGGAGAAAGAGGCGGAGAGGAAAAGGTTGGCATGATTGTTCTTTTTTTTCCCCCTTTTCTCCCATTTTTTATTATATTATCTTATATTCTATTTCAAAATTTAAGGTTATATTTGTAAATTAATTGCTATCAAGAGTTCAAGACTTCAATTTAATGGTGGTGCACATATATTGTAATGGCATAAATAATTTTAGCAACCATTTTTCCAATTCAAACTCAATTTGATAAGCTCACATCTTATAGACCATCTTATTTGTTTTTCCAGTGAATGATTTATGTTTTCATAAAAAAATTGAAAAAGAAAAAAGGGTTTTTAATTGGTTTGAAAAGTAGTCAACAGATTTGTTATCACAGTTGCTCGAGTTACATTTGCTTTCTCGTATTCTTTTAACAACTACTAATTAAACCCAAAAAATCATACTATTTTTTTCTTTTTCTTTTTTTTTTTTTAAGATCACTCTGAATAATTAGCATGTGATAGTTAGCAGCTCTCCGAGTCATTTCATTTTGGTGAAAGTGGAATCACATTGAATTATTTTGATCAACACCACTCCCATCCTCACACAACTATTCTTTATTACAAGATACAATCTCTATGGGCACATATAACTTGTGGAGCTTGCAACTACGTTTCCGGTTATGAGGTGAATACGGTGGCGCACAACATGGCCACATTTTCACCAGGGTCGAATTTTTGTTGTAATGGATTGACAAATGTCCGTTATTTGTAATCTCGGCAATAAACCGTGATCTTTAATAATGTAATTTCCCTTTTAAAAAATCATAAATTTTTACAACACTATAGTTATTATTATTTTTTTTTAATTTCCCACACGTGACGTGACCCCTGCTATTGCAAGTCGGGCTCCGAGATCTGTTTCTATAGCCAGACCGACTCATATACCCCTCTCAAAAATTTAGATCATATAGCACACTCGCATCCTAAATTTGGAAAACAAGAGGCCACACCTCTGGATATGTAACGTTACGCAAGTCTAAACAACATATATTCTAATTCACACATATAACCTTATAGTAATTCCAAATGATCTATCAAACGTATAAAATCAGCAAATGACCATGTTACTATGATTCCAAACAAATATATCAAAAATATAAACCATCATCAAATAACCATGGTAATCAGATTCCAAACAAATATATCAAACAAAATATATATTGCACAAGTGCTTTTTATCATTTCAACGAAGCAACTACTGAGACTACTTTTTGAGGTTCAGGAGCTCTTGTTCTAACTCAAGCCAATTATGCATTTAGTCACCACGTCCATGTAGCGTTGGCACTTGTTGATATTCCTGTAATTATACCCTAGGCACTACAATTAAGTCAGTAGACGCATGTACTTTTTAAATCATAGGGGAAACTATCATTCCTTGAAAACATTGGAACAAATCGTTTCTGTCATCTTGAAAACATTGAAATCATTGTTTTTTCCAAGGCACATATTTGATCATAGCATTTTGCCTCAACAGCGAGATGATTGAATCCCTCATATATAGCGCGGGAACCAAATACAGTGTTAAATGCACAGCTGGCATTTGCAGACCCACCACCCCAAGCCATCCCTATCCATTAACAATAAGAAAATTTGATAATCATCAGTGTCCATTCGTAATTTCTACATATTCACTTTTACAATTATATTAAAATAATATGTGATTCAGACAGACAGTAATTAATAATGCTGAGTCAGGCAAATCACTCCATCCATTTTCCACATTCTTAAGCACGTATGTCTAGATAGCGCAGTTGAGTAGGATTTCAAGGTTGGAGGGGTGGTTACCACTTAGCAATCAACGATGTTATGTTAACCGACTATCATTACAGTAGTCATGATTCATAGAGAAAGCATTATTACAAAAAAGAAAAAAGAATATCTATACTGTCTGTTTTTATAACTTTGTTCAAAAAATAAATAAAACATTTAATTTGTTTTAGAATAGTTTTGTCCATTTTATCCAATAAAAATATTAGGTTGTACATACCGTACTTATAAAGTGCCACTCATACGGTAGTCATATCATATGTAGCCTACTAATGTTGATATAGTTCATATGAATAAGACAAATAGATACAAATAAAGAAATAGGTCTTAGAGTAATATAATAGAATCTCTATGGATAATAATGGTCAATACGAACAAAATATTTTTAAAAACTAAATGTTTATAATCTTTTTTCACTGGTAAAGGTTTATAATCTTGGAATAGTTAGACACCACACCCCCCCCCCCTCATTCTTCCTTGAGAAATTAGTCTAAATTAAAATCAAACATATCTCCACCTATAATACTCATATCTATTAAAAGTTACATTCACACTTTCACCAGTAGACATTCTCTGTTCTGCTATGATCAAGCAGGAAATTAGAGAAGTATACACTAGCTTAAATCATCTCTCTTCCCTTTCCCTATTTGTGGGTTAATGGCTTAATGGTGATAAAAATATAATAAAATATCAACCAATATCTCTTCCTACCCCATCCCCTTCTCTTCAGTCTTTCCTTCCCTGTTTCTTCTTTCTCTAGTTGTCACTTGTGAGTTATTCAAATGTAAGGGGAAAAAAATTCATCATTTCTTTCATTTGTCTCTTTGCTTCTCCATTCCTCTCTATTTTGGCTACAGGTGGTAAGAATGATATGAAAAGTACTTAGACAATGATACTCTTGCAGGGGTGACCACTAAGCGTGGTGCTCGCGGAGACCATCGCTGCCCCTGCCCCCTTGCGGCTCCGCCTTTAGTTCTAGATGTGTTATTATAGTCAATGGTATAGTTGAAAATCGTAAAAAATATTCGTTTACTAATTAAGATATATAAAGATGTAAAACAGTTTAGGATTCACTGTATATTAACTTCAACGGGAGAATACAGTTTATAGAATTTTAGTTGCTCATTTATTCCACTCCTTTCGCTGGATTAGTGGATTTTAATTTAGTTTTTACTATCTTGCCCACGCTAGCTCATGAATGCTTTGCTTGAGAGAGGCAGGGAGTCCTCTTGGCCGCATAAACTATTGTTATAGATATTTTGGCGCAATTTTTTTTAACTTGGTTTTGGATAAAATTTGTTTGTATAAATATTAAATAAATAGTTTATAATTAACCAACAATTCTTCAAATTTATAAATCCACAGCTTAATAAAGTCATAGTAAATCATACACAACCTTAAGTGAACCACAGTAAGAATATGAGCAAACAATTCCACATTATTACAACTTGGAAAATGATAAATTTTACCAGGATTAGGAGGCGTAGCCGCAGTACAAGGAGCTGACCCCGATGAATTCCCTGCAAAACGTGAGAAAAATCATATAAATAAATAACAAAGCACAAAAAAACGCAAAAGTTTTTAATTCTAGGCAAGGTAAGATGCAACCAACAGAGCACAAAATAGTTGAATAACGAGTTGGGTCAAAATTGAAAAATCAATCCAGCGGATTAAAGAAAATAAAACCAGATCAACATTAAATAGACATAAAAAAGCGAAAGCAATAGCACCTCCATTGCCACGATCACTGCTTCCGCGAGGCATGATTTGAGAAAACAGATTACCCTTGGATGAATGAATTGCTGGACGTGTTTGTATACCTGTTGGTGCGAGGACAAGGTTTCTCTGTGTCCCAAAAACTTTGGACTCTCGCAAAGTAGCCACATAAGTTTGAGTCCGCTATTTACATGTAATCATTTAAATTTCAGCCAATTTTTTACAAAATAGGGATAGAGTAAATTCAACATTTTATCCTTAAACTATTTTTTCTTTTTCTCAATCATATAATACACATGAGTAAGATTGTAAATTTACTTTATCTTATAAACGATTATCTGAATGATTACTAACAAATAATATTTTCTCATAAGTTTTAAAGTCTGGATATTCACACCCGTTCTCTTTTTTTATGTTTTTTATTATTTAGCTCTTTCACGGAACCTCAATCGGTCAAATGAATCTCTTCAAAGTGGTTTTATTTTTTAAGTTCAAATTATCATAACCATTCGAAACTTCCAAATAGCCCTTCCTTGCGTGGTTTAGGGGAATGAAATCGCTAAATTAATTTTTTTTTTATATTAAGATAAGGATGTAAACAAGTTGAGCTAGCTCACGAGCCTAAAATCTCAGCTTGGGCTTGACTCGAGCTCTTTGGTTTCGAGCAAAAAAAAAAAAAAAGGCTCGGCTTGAGCTTTTTCCGAGTCGAGTTGAGTTTGGCTTGACTCGTTAACCTTTGTCAAGAAAATATTAATAGATATAATATAAAAAGTAGTTTTTCCTAAGAAAATATTAATAGATATAATATAAAAAGTAGTTTTTCCTCTATGAATTTTGTTAAACCTATAAATACGAGCTGGTCGGCAAGGACTGAATGAGCTTTGCGGGTCGGCTCAACTAGGCTCGAGCCTTGTCTGAATTTTGAGGCTCGGCTCGAACTTTGGCTCTTCCAATACAAGCCACTAGCGGGCTCAGCATGGGCTTTTTACGGGCCAAGCCATGAGCCACCTGTGCCGGCTAGCTCGTTATGCATCTATATATATCTAAATCAGTATCAGTCTAAATAAGTTTTCCCTCCTAAATCACTTATGTCATGGCTGATCTAATATTTTATTTTTTATTATTTTATTCTTTTCTATTTCGAAATGGCTAATTTGCGCAATTTAACCTTGACATTTCATCTTATTGTGCAGTTTAATCATATCCTTTTAAACTTAACATTTTCAACCTAAAATATCATATTTTTTACGTGATCTAGCATTTTTTACTTTAAAAAGACAATAATACCCTTCAATCTCATTAACTTAAAATCTATATTTATATTATACTATACTATATAATATTATATTATATTATCTATATATATATATATTCCTAAATCAAGAAAAGTCTAAAGGTATTTTTCCCACCTAAATGTCCTGCATACGTGCATGCATCACTTATTACACCACTCTTTATTTATTTAATTATTTTTTTTTTGCGTTTTTTTAAAATACATTTTAATTTTGGTTACTTTTCCTTGATATACGCGTGCAAATCATATTTCCTACGGCTTTCCATATTTTTTTGAATCACCTATAGATGAACCTTCCATATTTGCAATCTTGACTGTCGATTGCGCCTGTTCTTCCATTTTTAAAAGTCCCACTTCCATTCTAATTATGCACTTGAAGATGCTTCCGATTCCATTCATTTAGGTGACCTAATTGGAAGGGATTTTGTGTATACATACAATTTTCTTATAATCTACATTCATCGTTGTTATACACGTTATGTTCTTCTATTTTAACTGTTTTAATTTCGACTGAGTTCCTAATTTTTGGTAGGTTTTTCAAATTTTTAATATCATTAGTCTTTTTTTAAGGATTATGAACAGGTGTATGTGAAAATTATTAGCATTAATAATCTTTATTTGAATTATTTTCTACTCAGTTTCCTTTTGTGCGCTTTAATTTATAGTTGTTTTTTTGTACTGATCTAATTACTTGTATAACTCAATGTCATACTACATATTCATGCATTTTTTCAATAGAGAAACCGGATTATAGAATACAACATGTTAATTTATTTCATACACACACGCACATATATTAATTTTCAAATTTTGTATCTATCAGTTATCAATGTATCATCTGATATTACAGATAACAAACCATTTTGTATAAAAAGTGCAGTGGATGGTGCATTTTTGTATTTTGATTTGAATACATATTTAATATTGTTTATTATCACGTATGTAATTTAATAGATGCGCCCTATTTTTCACAACGTTAATTTTCGATTTTTGACATCTTATTTAGTAATGTGATAATTATTCATGGCTTTTAGGTTCGTCACACATGTAAATAATTTTTATGATTATACTCCTTTTAAGAAAATTTTCAAAAACCTCTTGGAGGTTTTGTAAAAAGACTTCCTACCCCGTGTGGCGTGTATGGATGTACATCACGTGTATTTTATGAATGTCAAATGTATTTTATGCGTGGTGTGCATGTATACACATTACACAAGATGATAAGTTTTGTTACAAAACCACCATGAGGTTTTGGAAAGGGACTCATCTCTTTTATCTTTAAATTTTTTTCGATATATCTACCCGTGCCTCTCACAAGCGCAAATACTAGGGGATGTATGTGTATCTAAATTAAGAGTAGTCTAAACAAGTTTTCCCGCCTAAATCACTAATGGCATGGCTGACATCATATTTTATTTTTTTGTTGTTTTATTTTATTTTTTCTGGCTAATTTGTGCAATTTTAACCCTGACGTTTCATCATTTTGTGAAATTTAATAATAACCTTTCGAACTTGACAATTTCAATAGCAATGTCATGGATGGCGTCATATTTTTTTTTTATACTTTTCTGGCTAACTTGCGCAATTTTAACCCTGACATTTTCATCATATTATGCAATTTAATCATAATATTTCAAATTTGACAATATCAACATCAAATCTCACATTTTTACGTGATCTAACATTTTTTACTTAAAAATACAATAATACTCTCCAATTCTCATTAACTTAAAATCTATATCTATATTATGTTATATTATATTAATCTAAATCAAGTATAGTTTCTACTTTATTTCTCGCATTTGACTTGTGCTATAAGCTAGAGGACGTCATGTTTTGCATACTTTTCCATGTTTTCCCCTATCATGGAATTTAAAATTCCATTTCCCATTTTCCAAAGAAACTCATAGAGATTGAATTTTTTTTCCATGAGTTTTATATTTTCCATGGAGAATAAATGTAATCAAGCACGCAGTAAGTTTGCAGAAAATACACGTAATGAGAAATGTTAGGTGGCTTATATTTCTTTGCAAGGAGAAGGATTCGCTGAAATATCGTCAACGATTATTGGTATAGAATTAAACACTTAGCAAGTTTGTACTTACACTATAACTTTAGAATGCTATTGTGAACTTAGTTTGCCTCAATTATCTTTAATTGAATATCAATAACTTTTTTAAGGATATTTTGGCAACATTCTCATTAGAAACACGCAAAGCTTACAGGGGTTAGCTTTTTTATTTTTTTCTTAAAATTTTTTAATGTTTTAGCGAAATGAGTTGGATATTAGGAACTTAAGAAGTTTCTGTTTAGATCTGTTTGTCAAAAAAATCGGCTTTTAATAAATTTCTCACAACTATTTATTCTTCTTTCACACCAAGTTCTCTTTTTCATGAGTTTGAGATTCAAAATCATATAAATGGAAATTTCTAAAATTTCAAAGATATTTAGAATGCAAAGAGTCAATTCATAGTTCAAGCATAGGGTATGACTAATATAACATTAAAGATGGGGTACTATGTTTAATAAATAAGGACCTATATGCTCGCCATGCAAGTTGATTGGCCACATTGAATGTAGGAAAAGATTTCTATTGATGAGTTTGTTGGTCTAATTATTTCTGTTGATGTATATTTATCTTTTCTATTTTCAACTAATGTACAAATGTTTCCCATTCATTTTTCAAATTCCTATTGTTTTATTTTTTTAACATTATTTATTTTTTATATTTTCAATTAACTTACAAATATTGCCCATTTATTTTTTAAATTCTTATTGTTATATTTTTTAACATTGTTATTTCCGTACATCGCATAGATGCTATATTAGTTCCTACATTAAAGAGTAGTCTCTCACCCGTGTTAATACAAGAGAAGAATAATTGAAATCAATCTAACATATAAAAACATCGGATATTAAATGCCAAAGTCAAACAAAAATGAAACATATAAATAAAATAGGAAAAAGTTTTGACTTTGTTTAATAACTAATAACGACACGTGCATTACACGTGTTGATAATTTACGTGTAACTATCTCGACAATTAAGTCAAACTTATATGTTATTTTTCTAATATTGTTGAAAGAAAATAAGTAAAATTAAATACTATAGGAAAAGATTGCATTTATAGTGAAACACACTAATCAAAATCCCAAAAAGCGCAATGGATATTTTTTTGCCCACAAATTTTCAACTTCCACCAATTTCTCTACTTTTATACTTACACAATAAAAATTTCGAGTGCATGTCCAAATAGAAATTGATATAATTTCACCTATTGGTTAGTTGCATGCATTCCTGTATTTGTTGTCTATATAAATCAAATGACAAACTTAATTTATACATGAGTCGGAGCTAATCTTAGCAAGAAAGAGTAATAAGATTGTGGTAAATTTTAAGATTAATTATCTAATATATGACACTATCTTGTAGTAAAATTTAAGATTGATTACCTAATATATGACACTATCTTATTTTAGATCAATCTTGCGAAAGCCTAATTACAGAGAAAAAAGGCCCAACCAAAAAGGAAAAAAAGTGCACAAATAGACAAAATAGTGGACGACGATGGCCCCACAACTTCACTTTATCATATAGTAAAGACATTGGGAAAAAAAATAGAGAAAAAGGAATATTGGAAACAAACGAGTAAATTTCACATATCATCACCAATCTTTGCATATTGTATCAATTGAGTCCACATTCTTTTTTTCAATGTCATGAGTCCCAACTTTTATAAATTCACATATAGAGTCCCTAATGTCATATATTTATACCTTGTAGATCGGAAGATTAGATTAGATAAAGATATAAAAAATTTACAAACCATCTTATGTAACAATCGATTTTATTTAAAATTTCCCATTAAATCATGCACTATATATATTTATTTTATTTTTTCTGTTAAAATGAAATTTAAAATAAATTTTCACTTTTAAGTATTTTTTGTTGATACTTTGTAATTCTTTGTAAGTATTATGTATATATTAAATATTATTCATAAAAGAAAAATAAGGATACCATATGTTGTTGGCTCATCTCGGACCACTGCCGTATCCCGGGACGGACGTATGTATGCACAAGTGGGTGTAAGAACTGAATTATTATTATTATTATTTTTTTTTAATTTTTGGTTTTGGTTGAAATGCTTCCAAATTAAAACCAAAATGATTTTCAACCCAACCCATTACTGAAGTCTAATAACTCAACCCAAATACTCCATTGACACGTTATCACACACCGTATTCCATCAGTCATTACCATTTCAAAATACCTGTCAATAATTGAATTGAAACCTCAAGAGTCCAGCTGTTCGATCGATTTCTGCAGCAAGTTTAACATGATTTTCAACATTCAATGTTTTAAAGATGAATTTCTAATAACTGTGACCCAGAAAGTCAGCATTTGCTTTCAGGTTCCCCATTTCTAATTGGTTTTTATCACTTTGACCGTGGCCTAAATGTTTTTCATACAAATGACCACTAACCAAAACATCTTGTAGTGCCTATAATGCCATTTGCATGTTTTTATGCAAAGATAGTTTTTCATGGCTATGATGCCACTTCGGGTTGCCCTCGAACACACTTTCGAAAGCACAAAGAGAAATTAGTGGAAATATCACTCATTATGAGGTCTAAGCTCATAATCAGTGTATTCTTTATCACTATATGCCATAAGCATAAGATTTAATTCTCTAGTGAGCTGATTAATCGTCTCACTCACAATAGTTTTAGCGACACAATCCCTAAGATTTTGTCTTCTTAAGGAAAGTCTGTCAAGAATCTGATTAGTGTCTACAATTTTTTATCTAGTTGTAGAATGTCCATATGATAATATGTGTTAAAGAGAGTAGAGTCACAGTGAATCTGCTCAGGTTGTCGACTTGGATTAGGTTAACAGATTAGGACCTACAATCTAGATGGATTATTAGAAATTATTTCAACAGGCATAGCTTGAATTAGATCTATATCAAACTCAACATTATTTGGGTGTGTGACACTTAATTCAAGGGGGGTCATAAGGATAGAAATCCATAGTTGCTCAACCAAACTTTTAAACTAATTGCTCAATAATTCTGAAATATAGCTTTAGAGTTTGATAGTTGCCACTATCTTGCTTAAGAGGGATAACCCCACTATCAATGAATAAGGATAGATTGAAATCTATCTTCATAAGATGCATTAATCTTAGCATGATTGATAAGTATCAAGTACTTTAGTGTTTTTTCTCAAGGCATTTGATAATGTAGAAATCCAAAGCGCTAAGCCGCATAGATGCACATAAAACTGGAATTTAGGAAACTATTTATGTTATACTTCTTGTTGAGTGGAATGTCTCCCTTGATGGGTCTATTGTGCTTTCTATTGATGCTTCCTTAGATGGATTCCCTGGTCGTGCCTCACAACTGTGTCCTGGTGTCTACTGGCAACAATCCTTCAGAAGTCTATCAACAATAAGGAACAAGGACAAGACAATGGACAAAGTGTTGATCTGTACACATAGAAGGGTTATCAAAATTTTAAAGGCAAAGTTTTCAGAAAATAGACATTTATTTGTGAAGAATGAATAAGGACGATAACTTCCTTATGCATTTAATTTACATCATAGTGGGCTATAGCTCTAGATTTCTACAAGAGAAAGCTTTAAGCTTTCATGTTTTTAGAAAATATCAGACTACTATATGAAAACTCAGGGATAGTTGGAATTTCGAATGCTCCTTTCTTTTGAGAGTAGTGTTCTTTTTATAGATACAGAGGCATCTACTTTACATAATAGAGGAGTCTTCACATTATATTGTTTCACTACTTTCAAAATGGAAGGTCCTCACTTCAACAATATAGGACTGTAGGCACTACAGGTTTTTGCCAAATGTCGGTATTATGACGTCATCACTTGTGTCATTCAGAGTCAGATACATTTCCAGGCAGTTCTGATGAAGACTCTTCTACTTTTCCTTTTTCTTTATTGTAGTGTCCACACGCATGGTCTGTTCCTAGCACATTCTAAATTGAATTGCACATTTGTCCTTTCTCTAGGTCTAGTCCATTCCATTCATCAAGATAGAATAGTTTTCCAAAGATTGCAATTTTCTTTGCATCCTTTTCTTCTAAATGGATCCCGGTTAAAGAAGTCATTAAGATAAACTTGGATGTGTGGTTTACCTTAATCTTGAAATTTGCATTAATCCCTCTAACTTTGTGTAAAAAGAATCTGAATGACTTTGATCTCCATGCTTGCAGAATTTCTCCTGTAACCTGGATTGGTTCTTTAACAACAAGTGTTGCCAAGACTTTATCTTGCAAAGCTACTCTTATTTCAATGAAGTGATAAACTTTGTAAGTGTTATCTTCTTTCCAAAATGGAATAGTACTGGTTACCAATAAGAAAATTGTCTTCTCATTGTTTTTGAGAACCTTAGCTTTCCATTTGAGGGCTGATTTCACAAATGATGGATTTAAGGCCGAAATTTCTTTAGCATCCTGACTAAGGCATATGAACTTGATCAAACCATAATTAAATGATTCAGCCACAAGTTCGAGCACTGCACCTTGGAAAAATATGAACTTCCTATATTCTTCACAAGTTCCTGCAAAATTGTACTTGGAAATAGTATCTCCAATTGCTTTGGCTTCTGCTTCAAGACTAACAAAATTGGATAATGGTACATTGATTACTGTAGGCTCTTTTCTAGTAATTTATTCTTTATCAAGCTTAAGGTTGATCAATCTGCCTAGTAAAGGAGCAGGGGCTTTAAGATCATCTTCATAGCACTGCTCCTTTTTAGCCTTTGGTGTGATTCGATCATTCCTCAAATCTTGAGAGATCTGATTGCCTACGTTCCACATGGTTCTTTGGGTCTGAATCCTAATGGTAACAATAGGAACAGTTGTGGATCAGTGATGTGCAGGACTGGCTTTGGACTCACTTGATGACTTTTTTCTGTCCAATACTAATTGTATTCTTTTTGGAATTTCTCAAAGGTTTTGAAGGACTTGTGTTTGATTAGAAGTCCTTTAACTTTGGGTGCCATTGTTTTCCATTCTTTATAATATCCGCGATCTAGGCCATCAAAAGATCACACAAACTTTCTTGTACCCTGAAGAGTGATCAAAATATATGAATGGATTAGAATTTTGGACAGAAGATTAGTCCAATGTATCATCCGTTTGGCCTGACTTGATTTTAGGCTATTGTGGCCTAACTTCTTGTTCATGGGTCTTTGGCTTTTGGGCCTTGGATTCAATTTGAAAGATAATACCCTTATCTGTATCAAACTTTTGTGGATTTTCCACAGCTTCCATCGATTTACCATCTGCTGGCATCGAGATATGTTGTTCAACATTCTCATCTGTTGATATGGCTACAGAGTTTTCTGAGGATGATCTGTTTTCTCCCTCCCTCCTCTGAAAATAGGGTAGCCTTTTGTTGCTTGTTGAATTCAAGCTTTGAGTTTAGGAATGTTAATTCCATCGTTTTTTCTTAGATTTGAAATTCTAAGTCCTGGATTTTGTTGTCCAGTTCTTCCATAAGTTGAAGTTTTATCTGTATGAAACAACATATAATTCTCTAGTTAAAGAGTCTGCTAAATAATTGTGTTCTCCTTTAATAATTTCAATATCAAAGGTATAATGACTAAACTACATCTGCCATCTAACAAGGCGTCTTTATTTATAATCTGCAAAAGTGTTGGTTTTTATAAATGATTTACAAGTAGAACTATTGAACTATCAGTTCTAAAAAGAAATTTAATTTATTGCTAATCACATAAACATGGAATTTCTTAATAGCTTTTTAACAGCTAAGATCTCCTTTTCATTTATGTAGTAATTCTTTTGTACTCCTTGGAAGGTTCTTGAAACATATGAGCACAAATATTTTTCATTCTTATAAGCAGATTTTGCTTTAAGGACTGTTTCCCAATAATTTTCTGAGGCATCAATTTCAATTATCATCTTATCATTTGGTGTAGGATAATAAAGATGTGATAGAGTTGTCAAACTTTTTTTAGTTTTTGAACATATACTCACTTTTCTGCCAACCTACTAATAAAATATTGAGCATATGTTAGGTATCAAAGAAATCTTTGCAATTGTTTAACATCTTGAAATCATTGTCATATTGGGTTATTTTAAAATTGTACTTTTTTTGTTTCGCAACCACTGAGTACAAATTCTGTTTCCACCCCTGGCCATATCTTCTGCCACCTTGGCTAAGAACTCAAATTTAGAAAATATCCTCTGGACAAAAACAAAATACCACCCAGGACCATTGCCATATCTTCTGCCATTTAGGACCACTTTGGCAGGTTGAGGGGATCAATCCCTAAAGGATGCGATTCCGTCAAGGGAATTTACATAACCTTGAGGGGGCCACCCCACTATGAGCGTAGCCCCTAAAGAGGACAAAATCATTGTATTGTGTTTATATAAAAATACACGTCAACACCATATATATATATATATATAATAATAATTTCTTCTGACCAAAAACTTTGACCAATGTCCCGCATAAAACATTCTCTTCCTGTATTTTCTAAATGAGGAGTTGGTGTGTTGTCTCATTTTCATTTCGTAGCATTTTGACGAATCCCATGAAGTAGAATTGGAGAGTTTGAGCCTCTCGAAAGCTCATATTTACATTGTAATTGCTTCATTTCCAGTAATGTTGATCCAAATTCTATCTAAGTCATTTTGGTTGTTCCCCCAAATGTTCTATTACATTGGAATCATGTAAATATATATTGAGGGATATATTTCTATAATTGTATAAACTTCTAGTTACAGCACCAGTTAATTATACATATATAAATAAAAATTAATTGAGCTGATTCAATAAAAATAAAATGTTTAACAAAAATTGTTGAACAACTATTACAATGCAACCGTATCAATATTCGGTCCATCTCTCAAATAAATAATCTAACTTTAAATACGGTAAAATTTAAATTATTAAAAAGTTTCAATTTAATTATGGAATCAGCAAATTAGAGTACTATGATTTTTAAAAAAATCAATTGATTATTGCACTACAATAACCATATAAAAATTTCTGAAAAAATTATTAAAAATTAAAATTTACAATTAATGTTACAGATTTTTAGAAATTTATTAGTTTAAAAACGTGCTATACTTGAGTTTTCGAATTATAAAAATTACTATGTGCTTTTCTTGAAATAGAACTCTCAATTAATTTCGTGTTCGATTTGATAAATGACAAATCTCTAATTTAAAATATTTGGCTAAAGAAACCACCGTGAATTGAGGATCGGATATGGGTTAATAAAGGAAAAAGTGAATATTATTTAAAAAATTAGTATAACAATCTCAAAAAAAAAGTTAAAAATAAAAATACAAAAAAATAATTAAATGATATCACTAAAAATCTTATAGAGCTAGAAACCTTATAGAGCTAGAAAAAGAGCGGGAAAAGCTATCATTCTTTTATTATATATATAATAATATAGATAATATAATATATATATATTATTATTTTATATAAATAAATAAAATAAAATAAAATTATAAACGTGTGTGTGTGAAGGGGTATTTGATTCTTTCATGCACTTGTTTTATAGATGCGTTTTGGTTAACAAATTCTTGAAAAATAACACTGAAGAAAAGGGGTTCAGTCACCAGTGGACGGACTAATGGCGAGCCATATGATTTGCTCTATCTTAATTTCAAAGTCCTAATTTCTTATTGCTTTTGGAAATAATTTGATCACGAATGAATTAAAACTGTAATTTAACCAATTGATATAATAAATAACTATTAGACCACAAAAGGGCTATTAAAAATCCAATCCATCCAACTTCCAAGGTTAATTTGTCAAAGGACTTGCCAGCATAAGAAGTTGAAATCCCTGCTTGACTATCTCAACAAAAAAATTCTAAGGAAGCATCAGAAAGAATAAGTTCAAATTTCAGTTTGCAAAAGTTCCACTCCAGTGTGTATGTGAGTGCCAGTGTCCAAACTCTAAGACAGCATTCAGCCAGCATATCCGTATAGGCCTAAAACTTGCCAATATTACAAGCACTGTAATGCACAAGAACCATTAAACAAATTCCCAGTCTCCAACTCTAAAATGGCATTCAACGAGCATATCCATATAGGCCTGACACTTGCCAATATTATGGGGCTGATGATAGTTCAACTACCATTAAGAACAAACTTTTCAGTTAATGATATAAAAAAAAATTAAATATATTGATCATTTGAAAGAATCTCCTTTCACATGAGGCCTTATTATTCACTAATGTCATTGCCGAAGTTTTAAGGCAAAATGAAATTGGCCTCTTGAAGGATGACATGGTGCAAAAGAAACATAAGTCCAATTCAGATCACATGCATCTAGGAAGGTCTACGAGTTAGTTGTGCTTAAAAATTCAGCACCGGGCTACTCCAAACAATAGAATCACGAGCACAGAAAACATTAATCAAACAATATAAGCATGAGCACAAAGAACATTAACCAAAAAGTCCAAGTAGTTTCTAATTTTCTGTTACTCTAAGCATTCACTTCTTAAAATTGTAAATAAATAAAACAGTAAGCTCTCTATTTCCATTAATTGATGAAATACCCGGCATGATAATTCCTCTATTTCCGCATTTATTGATAGGTAGCATGATATTTTACATCTGCAACTGTTTATTTATCCAAGCTTTCTAGAGTTTGTTTATCCATGTTAATTTATGTTTTGCAAGCGTTTCTCGCTCCTTAGTTCGTATCCAACCAGAGCATATCAGTTCAATGCATCACAAATTACAAAAATCAAAGAAAAAGAGATGCAACAAGGTAAGCCTCAGAAGCAAATCAACATAAATATATAATTTCAAGGTTATTATATCACAAAAAATCCAAGAAAATGAGAAGAGGAATTGTCCAAATGTTTTATCCATCACCTCTTGATTTTGTAGTCTTTACGCAGTAATGTCCTTTATTGCACCACGTTATGATTTCTAAAATTAAATGAGAATAAAAATTACACCCTTTGCAGGCTACCACTTTTCACCTTCTTGGGAAACTCTGAAGTTCAAAACTTCTTCAAAATATAGTCAATACTTCACCCTTTGTTTTATTTTGTTGGTCACTGGTGCGATAAAAAATTACTATTTAGGCTACTTATATTTACATTATTTTTTTACTAAACACACCATATTTTATTAATGTGAATATCCATAATTTTTATTTCTTATAGTATTTGTACCTCTTAAAGTTTTTGCTATATTTTTCGTCAAATATTTGATTTAATTATCATTTCATGTTCTTAATAATCGGATATATTCAAAAACTTTGATTTGCATACTTTAAAATCATATGAAAGTTCATAGTTGTATATTATTAGATGTTCTATTTTTTGTTTATTTAAAAATCTTAGGCAATCCCGGCAATGAATTTTTAGAAATCAAGATATCTGTCAATACAGTATGTCATAATAATATGTTAAAAATCTATATATAATAGAAATAAACAATGATGTAAGGATTTAAAAAGGTAAAGGATTTTGAATATAATTAAATTGTTCTGTGGTTAGTAAAAGATATGATATATCTATATAACTCTCTTTTATTTATTTATTTATTTTATGTTACGTTATAGTATTGTCTGATTGTTCTCCTTGCTTCTCAATTCTCCATCTCTCTTATCGAAAAATCCTTACGTGATCTAGTTCCATTTTAAAAATATTTGATTTATGTTATCTTCTAATTTTTACCCCTTCTTAATAAATTTTTATTTTATGCATTTTATAATTGTTTGATTATTATCAAAATTCATTTTTGTCAATTATTATCTAAATTCATTTTTGTCTAGTCCTTTTTTTATTTATGGTACTTTTTATTACTATTTAAGGGTGATTAATATCTTATCCGTCATTCTAAGGTCTATGATTAAGATAAACAAAGGTCTATGATTAAGATAAAGTGTTAAGTTTAATGAATTCTATTTACTTTGTTTATCTTAATCATAGACCTTAGAATGACGGATAAGATATTAATCACCCTTAAATAGTAATAAAAAGTACCATAAATAAAAAAGGACTAGACAAAAATGAATTTAGATAATAATTGACAAAAGTGAATTTAGATAATAATCAAACAATTATAAAATGCATAAAATAAAAATTTATTAAGAAGGGGTAAAAATTAGAAGATAACATAAATCAAATAGTTTTAAAATGGAACTAGATATATCTATATATAGTATTCAATTTTAATTTGAAAAGAAGAAAATCGAATTAAATAAGTTGTAATAGACAAAATTTATGGATACTTCTGGTGCATGCAGCATGATGTAAAAATACCTTTACTACTATATGATTTTATTTTACTAATCTAAGAACATCCACATTGATAGTGTTAAAATTAACTATCCACATAAACAAAACGTAGGATTGTTAGTGATTGTTAAATAACACCTAAACAAGTTAAATTTAACTATTAATTTGTGCCACATTGATGATTCTAAATAAGAGTATTAAATTTAATTATCAATTCAATAGTCAAATAGTGGATCAATCACAATTTAATTAAAATAAAAAAAAAAAGAAATAATACCACATAAAGTATTAAGTTTATTGTTAACTTTAACAATAAAACTAACTTGTTAAATTAAATACTTTTAGCAACAACTTTAACACCACCAATATAAGCTGTCTTTTGAGTTGTTAACTAACAATTCCATCAACAACCTACTTTAACACTACCAATATAAATGCTCTAAAATACTGGTGCCTTTTGTTGTGTTCCTTTTATATTTGCCTTAATGCAGGCACAATCAAGGTGTTCCCAAAGCATGTTCGACTAATTAAGCACAAAGTTGTACTCATTCTGGAACTTAAAAATGCAGTCTCTCCCAGTTATTCATCTTCTCACTATCAAATGATATCATTGCATTAAAGAACCCTAACAGACTACTATCCAATATTCCAATAAAACACTTGTACAACAGAATCAAGAATGACTTGTATAATCAGATTGGCCTCACTAAGGCAAGTAATTGTAATTAACAATCTTTAGTCTTGCTTGAGAGGCCACGATATATTGTAAAGGATGAGCCCAACCATGAGAATTACACTG
>CAVNYN010201534.1:0-52772 GCA_963692815.1 Nyctanthes arbor-tristis
TATTATTTTCCTACAAAGCGTGATCTCTCAGGAAAAGTAAGCTTAGTCAACAAATATCATTTATTTGGCCCCAAATTCACTCATTGCCTTTTGTCGTAAATGATCATAGTCTATAAATATTTTTCCCTACAAATGTATTATTTATATGGAAAATATCCTTGAGCCTACATGTGATTTTCCTAACAAAAAATTATTTGTGGCCGAAAGGATATTTTGCATACGAATAATTCTGCTTACGAAAATATATTTGTGACCACAAGGATTTTTTGCCTATAAATAACTTTGCTTACAAAAATATATTTGTGACGAGAATGATTTTTTGCCTACGAATTGCTTTTCCTACGAAGATCAATTTGTGATGGAAATGATGTTTTGCCTACGAATTGTTTTTCCTACAAAGATCAATTTGTGATGGAAATGATGTTTTGCCTACGAATTACTTCCCCTATAAAAATCAATTTGTGATAGAAAGAATGTTTTGCCTACGAATGTCTCTCTCTACAAACATATATTTGTAATAGAAAGGACTTTTTACCTACAAATGAATTTGTACGGAAAACACTTAGACGATAAACCCTATTTGTTGGCAAAGGATTTGTACACGACGCTCTTCCGATCTCGACAAAGTTGTCTATTTTGTCGTCTAAAGCCTTTGGCTATGGTGTTTGCCCTATAAATTCCACTACAAATATTTTTCGTCTCAAAAGAGTTTTGCTTACAAAATCAATCTTGTCCCTACAAAAACAATTTGTAGGGAAAGATCGGAAGAGCACACGTCTTGTAGTGTATGATGACAATGTATATGTTCAGAATTTTTTTACAGCCTTTTCCAGTAAACAATGACACCCCAACCCCCATACCCAATGAAATTTTCTTCACGGATTCTAGAATGAGTATTCAAGATTCTATAACTTTTCTCAAAGACTAGAGTAGAAATATCCATCATTGATTTTGGAACCTGTCCTTATCCCCTGACCAACTGTACTAGCAACTAGCTAAACTTTAAAAAGGAGAAACAGGCATGCACGCTCTTCCGATCTGCATGGAATTGTTTCAGTTTTGGAACCAATTTTGAATCATTAAGATAGCATATATATATACACACACACATATATATATACACATAGGCGTATCATTTTTATCAAGTAAGAGGCTTAATGTATCTAGCCTACTTGATTTTTAGACAAGAAAATCATCCAAACTTCCTAAGAATCAAAACTTAGGCCCATCCAATTTCAAGTTCTCATAAATCCTATCCATCTCATTTTTAAGTAAATCTATCAATTTCAACTAAAATGACCTTAATTAGATACACATATCCAATAATTGGGCTGTTAAATTATTTTGCCTTGGTGAGTGAAAAACTATAAAACATTCTTTGTTCAAACATATATATATCTGATCCAAAGAAGAATACATGGTTCAGATTTTCAAAGACGAATAATGATAAGGACAAAAACACCACAGTCAAATGAGGACAAGAACATAGTAATGTATAAGAATTCTATTGATGAATACTCCAAGCTAAGTTAAAGGTTTATTCTAATTCTAATTAGTTAATATGTGTACTCTGCAACATGTTTGAAATCTGTTACATACCTTTTTGCTCCTTTAATTAGAAAAACACAATGTAAAAAAGGCATACACACTAGAATAGAGAAAGAAGATTAAGATGTAAAAAGGCATAGACACTAGAATAGAGAAAGGAGATTAAGATTCCATCCAAGTTCCATAATTCGAAACACTGTGGGGTTCTATTCTAGTGATTTTCTATTGAGATGGAGATTAAGATTCCATCCTAGTTTCTATTGATGAATACACATAGTAAACCATGGTCTCCTTTCTCTATTGACATTAAAATTATATTGATTCCATCCAAGTTTCCATGTGAAAAGACTAATGAAGAATTCTATTCATTTGTCCTCAATAGAGTAGAAAACAAGGTCGTGAGTGCAATTATAGTCGTGATATACCAATCTGATGTATCCCTTACCTTACCTTCAATCAGTCATGTTTAAACAGAAAATAAGAAGAAAACCATCAATTATTTAACAAAACTAATAGATGAAAGTTTTGAACTCACCTTTAATCCCATTGTGGAGAAGCTGCAACTAATTGAAAAGGGTTTCAGAGCGAGCGAGATAGAGAAAGAGAGAGTGAGAGAGAGCACGAGAGAGAGAGAAAGGAGTGAGCGGGAAAGACGGTGGGTTTCGGGCTTTTAGTTGTGAGAGTTGAGATAGTGGGTTTTTTTGATTCTTTGATCTGGGACTAAAGTTTCTCGTGCGCTGGATGAGCCTTTTTATCGGGTTTGTTTTCACTTTTCATTAATTTCTAACCACAACCAAGGATTGCTGACGTGAAAAATATAGTATTTACCAAGGATTGCTGACGTGGTAAAAACTATTGTTAATATTCTTTTCATCGCACTTAATTTTATGGTGGATGTCTAAACTACAGTAATTTTTACCGAGGTTCAATTACTGCCGTAAATGATGTTTATATCAGCGGTTTTGTTGCCATCATAAAAAATTTCATTGTAAATACGTGATTTTCTTCTAGTGCATTGATGACATGCTCATCAAGAGCCTACGAACTGGGCAACATGTCGAGGACCTCACCCTAATGTTCCAGGTTTTCAGGAGATAAAAATGAAACTCAATCCCAGGCAATGCTCCTTTAGAGTAGTCTCTAGGAAATTTCTAGTATATACGGTCAATCAGAGAGGAATTGAGGAAAAACCAGAGAAAGTTAAGGCAATTTTGGACATAGAAGCAGCAAAATCAGTAAAAGAGGTTCAGCACTTAACCGGGTGAGTTGCCGCCTTGAATCATTTCATATCGTGATTGATGGACAATTGGAAGCCCTTCTTCACGGTTATCAAGAGATCCAAAGAGTTTGCTTGGACAGAGGAGTGTCAGGTCGCCTTTACTGAGCTGAAGAAGCACCTTTCTTCTCCCCCACTATTATCCAAACCACTGCACGGTGAGGTACTTTCCTTATACTTAGCCGTTTCAGAATCCTCAATCAGTGCTGTCTTGGTCAGGATAGAGAGGGCAACTCAGCTTCCAGTCTATTATGTGAGCCATGCTCTGTATGACACTGAGCTCAGATACCATCCCGTGGAAAAGCTCATGTATGCTCTTGTGATTACCTCAAAGAAACTCCGTCCCTATTTCCTCGACACACCTTTAAGGTAAGTACTCCAAAAGCCCGATCTGTCAGGTCACTTGGTCAAGAGGTCTGTAGAGTTCAGCTAATACGACATTAATTACAAGCCAGGATAGTTATCAAAGGCCAAGCCTTAGCCAACATCATAGCCGAGCTCACGCCCTTTGAGTCTAGCCTTAGCAATCCAAATCCTTTGACCTGGGAGTTATATGCTGAGCGGTCCTCCACTAGTCATGCCTCTGGGATTGTTCTCATTAGCACTTTCAGGCACCACCATTGCCAAGCCATCATATTTGGTTTCAACGCAACCAACAATGAGGCAGAGTATGAAGCCATCTTGGTAGGGATCAATATGGCAAAGTCTATGGGTATCAAAAGATTGATCATCAAGAGTGACTCCCAGCTCGTTGTGAACCAGACAAGCAGGGCTTATGAAGTACGGGGCGAAAAATTATCCCTATACCAAGATAAACTCACTAAAGAACTTGGAGGATTGGATTAGTTTGAGATCATGCGGATCCCGTGTGCTGAAAATAGCCACTCCGATACCTTGGCCAAGCTCACAACTAGCAAAGGGGTAGTAGAGCTTAGCAACATTACTATAGGGGAGCTAGCAAACTCGTCAATTGTCAAAGCAGGGGTGGGCAATGGAGATCAACTAGACCAGCAACTAAATGGATCCCATCATCTAGTTCTTAAAGGAGGGAGTAGCCCTCCAGGTGTGAAGGCCAAAAAGCTCAGGCACCAAGCTACTAGATTTTTGCAAGTGGATGGAAGGTTGTACAAAAGAAGTTTTGCTGGACCACTACTAAGATGCCTCAGTATAACCGAAGCACGAGCTATGTTGGAAGAAGTGCACTCTGGAGTCTGTGGCAACCATTCAGGTGGGCAATCCCTTGCGCATAAAATTTTGAGGCAAGGGTAGTTTTGGCCAAGAGTTAAGAAAGACGCTATCGACTTTGCCAAAGCTTGCGATGAATGCCAAAGGTTCACCCTTCTTATCAAAAGCTCACCAGAGGAGCTAACCCCGATGACAGAACCATGGCCCTTCGCCAAATGGGGTGTAGATCTCATTGGCTTGCTCCCAAAAGGAAAGGGAAGAATTCAGTCCACTATTGTAGCTGTGGACTACATCAAGAAATGGGTGGAAGTTGAAGCGCTAACCACCATCATGGAACAGAAAACAACGGGCTTTATTTGGAAGTCAATCATCTATAGATTTGGAGTTCCAAATGCCATAGTCACAGATAATGGCAAGCAGTTTGATAACTCTAAGTTCAGAACATTCTGCAAAGAGTTAGGGGTAAAGAACTTCTACTCTACCCCTTATCACCCACAGGCTAACGAATAGGTCAAAGCCGTTAATAAAATTATAAAGCAAACCTTAAAAAGAAGGTTGGAAGCTCTGAAAAGAAGCTGAGCTGAAGAGTTTTCTGTAGTTTATGGTACTATCGAGCAACCTATCAAACTGCAATAGGCGAAACTCCTTCTCCCTCACATACGGAGCTGAAGCTATGATTCCAACCGAGTTGGAAGTCCCTACCTCTAGGGTAATATATTTCAATGAGACAGGAAACAACGAGCTCCTCACCTGCGAGCTTGACCTTCACGCTGAAAAAAGAGAACTGGCCGAAATCATAAACGCGGCTTACAAACTGAAATGTGCTAATTTCTACAACATTAAGGTTAGATCGCGTAGGTTCAAAGCAGAGACCTAGTCCTTCACAAGGTCATCCTCTCAACTAAAGAACCAGCCTCAAGAACCTTGGGACCAACCTAGGAACGCCCACACAGAGTCAAATGAATTCTATTAAATAGGGCATGCAAGCTTGAGGATATGCAAAGAACTAAGTTGATGCACCCATGGAATGCAGAGCACTTGAAGAAATACTATCAATAGCTGGTTACCAACTCTAAGTTTGTCATATTATCTCCAGGTTTTTGTATCATAACTGTCAAGTCATGGCTGGTAAAATAATGTGCCCATGCAAGCTCAAAATTTCTTGACCATAATTTTGCGACCTAATAGTCAGCAGCTTCATGGCTAGTAAAATAACGTACCCACACGAGCTTAAAATTTCTAGACCATAATTTTGCGACCTAACAGTTAGCGGTATTTTAAGTGATAAATGTTCATTTACTTTGATAAATATTTGCTCTATTACGATATTATATAAGGCAAATATATAATGGCTGAAGTAAAGGTTACAAGACCAAGGTTAGAACAAACTTCTAACCAGCGACCTAACACTTGTCTAAAAAGATTTGTTTTATCAACTTGAAACCGCAACTAAAACAAGCTTTTAGTCAATGACCTCATGTTCAGGTAAAAGGTTGCGTGACCAAAGCTAGAACAAGCTTCTAGCTAGTGACCTAATACTTATAGATAATTTGCTCAAAATTATTACGAAAATAAGACTGTAGCAAGCTTCTAGCTAACTGCCTCACACTTAGACAAATCCTTACTCAATTCTGCTAATTTGTGTGCAACCTGAATAGGAACAAGCTTCTTGTTAGCATATTGACACTTTGGTTCAAAAATTTGTCGTAGGCTTTGTTTAAGTAAGCACAAGAGATAATAAGCTTCTCACTAAAGAATTGCGACTGACGGCGAAGTTATTTAAGCTTATATAAATAACGAGCTGAAAGTTAGAAAATTTCATTTCGTTCATAAAAATATAAAGTACAAAAGAAGTAGAACACATGAGCCCTAAGCCTAATCCTAAGGAGTTGGAGCCAAAACCTCAACCTCTTCCCCAAGGAGCTAGATCCTTACCCACTTCTATAGTAGGAGCCGAAACGTCGGCCTCCTCCTTCTGCTCATCATCCAAGCTCACGTAGCCGCAATCTTGCTTGAGAGCTTGGAAACCTATCCTTTAAAGAAAGTCAAGTCATACTCAGGCCGCACTTTCTCAATCTCGCCAAGGAGCTCCTTGGCAGACTCATAGCAGAGCGTAATGATACTTGCCTTGTACTCCTATAAGCCCTTGTATTTGGAGACTGCTTCTTTGTACCCTATTAGCTTGTCAGGGGAAGCCTGGCTCTCCACCTCCTTTAGGGCTTGCTTGTGGCTCGACCTCTCTCGATTGCCAGCTGAGTTTCCAGGTCCTCGCTCTTTTACTTCCAAGCCTCAAGCTCAGTCCTTAGGTCAGCAGCTTCCCTCTGGAAATATGGAGCTCCTGCTCCTTCTCTTTTAGAGTTATCTCTAGCTCTTCCTTCGCCTTAGCAGCCTCGGCTGTCTGGTCATTGAGCTTTTTCTTCTCCCCAATAAAGCGACGTAGGCGAGCCATGGCATGCTTGTCCAAGATGGCCGATTGAGCCTATATAGCCGGGCTAGCTTGAAGAAGCTTGGCCATTGAAGATGAGGTGGCAAAATCCTCCCACTTCTTTGACCAACCCTGAGCCATACTGCTCATAGCGTCAGTAACGAGGCCGTACATGCCCTTAACGACAGTATCCAAGGGCTTCTTGGCCAAGTTAAATTTGAGCAAAGCCTTAGGTCTTTTGCTTTGTAACTTCTCTATAGTTACCCAGCGAGCTAGGTCCACTAGGAGAAAGAAGTCTTCAGCGAGCAGATCGAGAGGCCCCTTTCTTCTTGGCAAGTCACTCCTCTATGTTTGAAGTAGGAGCAGGAGTGTGGGAGGAAGAGTTGGGTGTAGGCTCCCGGATGACCACCTGCCATTTGGTAGGTTGCTCCGGGACGACAACGCCTTCATTTATCACGAGCCTTTTCGCAGCGGGCCCTTTGTTCCCTCAGCTTCTTTTTCTCCTCTTTATGCCTCAAGGCCTCCTCTAGCTACTTGAAAGTCGTCATCTCTTCAGCATGTTCTCGAGCTTACTTTTTCTTCTCCCACGCAGCTCTTTTCTTCTCTGCCTCACAGACAGCTCATTTCTGGCCCTTGGAAAAGTATTTTTTGAGCTCGTAAAAACAGGCAAGTGCCAGGTCTAATAAGGCTATAAAACAAGGCCGTTCAAAGGGCCTAAGGGTGGGATAATGGCTTACAGTTATTAGGGTCATTGGAAATGTGCTCGCCCTTGGGAACCGATAGTCTAGCATTTACCAGAAAGTCTTCATCTGTCAGGTCCACAATGTCACGTTCTTTATTAGGCAACTGGCCTCAATCTCGATCAGCACCTGACACAAAAGGAAAGAGAGTTAAGCATTAGCTCGTTAGCTCTGATGAAATCTTAACATTGGAAAACTACTTACTGGACTGGTAATAGCTCATTAGAATGTTCGTGTCCTCATCACCTGCGATAGATAGGGTCCTCCACTCACCTCCATCTAGAGCTAGTTTTCCTTCTAGAAGAGGACTGACTCAGACAGCCCCTTTACTAGGTTTCTCTAAAGTTTTAAGGCTCCAGCTTTGGGCACTGCAGCCATGTAGAACCATCATTTCCCAGATGGTGAGGCTTTCAACAAGTAATACGAGTTGAAGTTGAAGTCTTCTGAGCTCGGGTGTCTCCAATCCCTACGCTACCAAAGGGTGAGGACTCCAATTATGATCATCTAGCTCGCTGGGGTGATTTGTGAGAGACCTCAATAGTTTAGCAACAGGTCGCAAAAGAGGGACGTGGAAGCCGGCCTTGAACATCTTTGTGTTCATGGCCACCCACCCTCTAGGGGGCAATGAGCTTGCTCCTCCTCGTACGGAATCTACAGAGCCACACGGTCAGACACGAGACACGATTGTCGTAGTGCGTGGAGATCTTTCTCCCTTACCTACGAGGGAATATGTTTGCACACCCATGACAAGTCCTTCTCATGAACTACTGCTACCAGAGGCTGCCCACTAGAGGCTGCCTCTACCTAATCATCTCTTTCCTCTTCACTCTCGTCTTCAGTCCATTCAAACTGAACCTCCAACTCCGGCTCTGCACTATCATCATCTGTGGACCACTCCATGTTCACCTTAACCTCATCTTCTTTCTGATTCCCTAGTTGAGAACTTCCTTTGTGTTCCATTTCACTCACTCACAGGTTTTTAAACAACCAAAAACCTTAGAAATTCTCCTAAGAAAACAAAAAGATTGTTACCTTTTCGATAAGGCTATCATAAAGCCTAGGAAAATGCTGGGAGATGTTGGTTTCTAGAAGGAATTGAGAAAATATTGCAGGAGGGTTTCTGAGAAATCAATCGCAGAAAGAACAAAGGTGAAGAGGGGAAAAGGTGAGAGGGGTATAAATTGAGTTGAGAAAGATAAAGGGATGGCAGCTGCGTGTTGCCTTGGGAAATGATGAGGCATCAATCAAATTAATGATTAATGCTTGTAAATCCCTAGCACAAGCCAGTAGGCGGCTAACACGCGGTAGAATGGGCCAGACGAAAAGTTTTGAAATTCAAGGAATTTGATTTTAAGCGGTAAAAGATTGAAAAGAACAGCGAGCAGACCTTCGAGGTCGCTAACCCTAAAGCCCAGGAATAGTGACCTTGAGGGGGCATTGTGGCTAGGTCGTTAGGTCAAGAAAAGAAATTTGCTAGAATATGATGACCGTCCCCTAGAATCCAGCGGTTGAAGTACCATTGCCGGTATATGGCGACCAATCACCAGATTTTGGCCAACAAAGATGAGAGTAGGCTGTGGTGGGGTGGGTTGGGTGGATGTTTAAGAGAAAAACTTAATAAAATAATAGTAAGGAAAAAAATAAAAAATAAATAACGTAACCAACTATTTTTGGAAATTATAATACTACCAAGTATTTTTGGATAAATCTTATGTTTCCAAGTAAATCGAGTAATTTCCCCTTTCTTTTAATAATATAATAACGTGGTTGTAGCTCGGGTCCTGTGCGGTCTGGTCAAAAGTTCAATGGGCACGCAGTTAGGTCCAATGCAGTCCATAGACCAAGGATGGAGCTACCAATAAGCTGGACCGAGTTGCAGCTTTGTCCAGCCAAAGTCTAGAAGCTCTTGCTTAAAGTCCAATTTTTTTTTTCTCCTTTGCAAGTGCAAAGCTTTACGGTGATAAATGGAGTTTTAAGTGGGTGGGGGAGAAGGGGGTAGAAGACAGATGGAATAGGAAAAAGGGGAGACAAATTCTAACAATTGTATTTTTTGGTATTGGAAAGTGAGTATTTGATATGGATACAAGCTCCATTTCCATCAATACCCTCATATATGATGTGCTTTCTACATTAGTTTTTAGATGCATCATACATGTAGCAACTCATATCTTCAAACAACATTTTTTATTTGACATCCGTTCCAAACCAAATGAATATGGGAACCTTAATTCATGTCACTGCACCATATTATTATCCGCTTTTTTTAATTTATGTGATATAAACTAATAAATGAATTAGTCCCTTTTTTTAAGGGGGAATTAATTCTTTTTAACCTCAGTAGAAATTATATTATTATTATTGTATGTAAAAGACATGACAAACATGCATCTAAATAGTTTTAAGTAATGGAAAATTTCTCTCTTTTTTTTTTTAAAAAATTCATTGCACATAGAATCTTTTTAGTTTGTATATTTTGAAATAATGGCAATTCATCAAACAAAGATGGACTGATCTTTTAGTTTGCAATAAACTTAAGACATCTTCGAACCATCTTAAACTGTGTTTCTCTCAAAATATAACTAGACAAGCACAAGTATAGGAATCTTATAAATTTAGCGAGCCACTATATAGACTTTAGAAAAAGATAATTCAAATTTTTATATCAAACCTCATCTTCTTCGAGACCCACCCCCTCTTCCTCTAGATCCTCCTCTTCTTCTGGAGGATCCTCCTACTGAACCTGAGCATTGTTGCTCAAGAGGATGTTGTATGGGGTCTCATAATATGACACCAATGTCTCACAGTGGATATCAAATGTGAGATCTAACTAATCTATGAAACAAATCCCAAAGTACGTCACTTGCAAACTTATGCTCTAAATCAACAAATGTACCAATCAAATTATTAATACCATCATTGTCATTTGTCTAAAACCCCCAGAGGACAGCCTTTTCCAGAGTTATACAAGACGCGATGAACATGCTCCTCGGTGGCCTTCCCTAGACTTCCAACGAATTCTTCATATGCAATTCTAGCAGAGTGGCAAGTGTAGGTTCTCCTGCATGTGCTATATCTATAATATCAATTATGCAAAATCCATCTTTGTGGGCTTCTTTGGTTTCTTAAACAAAATTCGAGGACTAAAAATATCTTATAAAAGTGTATTATGCTCAAACTCTTCTTAATTCTTTTGTTGGTACAATTTCTATATTTTTAACTAGTAATATTGCACCCGTGTATTTCATGGAAAGGCTAGTACAAGTAGAAAAGAAATTAAATCTAATAGATTAACAAAATAAATGCATATTTATTTCAAATATTGAAGATGATGGAAGTATGGCCAATCCAAATGACTCCATTCAAGCTCGTCAAAGATTTCATATCTTTTATCATGTAATGTAGCAAATGCTGAATAAATAATACACTCAGATAGAATAAAATAAACACGGAGTCAATTGTTGACATTCAAGGGCATATGAGAATAGAGGCGTAAAAGTTGCATTTTTACCATCCGCATAGATTTATCTTGATGAGATTCATAAAAAGAAGGTTTATAATTATAAACCAAATAAAAATGATCACTTGATAAAAGAAAAGCTCTAACAGCATATATTCAACATACATGCCTCAGTAACCGATACATCAAGAGATATTCAAGAACTGTTAGAAATAAGGCTGAAAATGAGTTTTGAAGACAATAATTTAGAAGTATTTACTTGAAAAAGATATGGTAAGATTGCTAACAGCAATTGAAAATATTATTAACTAAGCTGAACAGTTATTCAAAAATACATGGCTGACTGGTGATACGAAGAATCTACACTTCCCAATTTTGCACAATATGTAATGCAAATGCTCAAGATATTACAAAATTTATATACAATAAAAAAAATAACAGCAATAATTAATTTGATAATTTAAAGCAATCATTCCTAATTAACAATAATTAATATTATTAAACTCAACTATTCAGTTTTGAACTCTTTAGAATGTTATGCATGAAAGTTATAAATTTCTTGTATGATAAATATATATTAAAAGGAAATTATCTTCTAAATAATAACCCAGATTCATTAATTAATAACTTCAAATTATCAATAATTTTACATAGCTGATGATAACTTAAAAAATGATTTATACAATTTAAGCAAAAAATCATTCATATTTTTAAGGAAAAGAAAAACATGCTTTTAAATGATAGTAAGTCAAAATTAATTTACTAAAATTAAGCTTCTAAATGGCCTTTAGAAATTAACTTAAAATCATTAATCAATCTCACAACTAAGTCATACTACATTGCAAAAATTTTTGTCAAAGTAATTATGCTTCATTTTCAAGTAGATCATCATCATCATCATCATCATCATCATCATCATCTCACTAATAAACGATGCACACATGCGATACATGAAAGTGTTTCTATAATTTTATCGTGTTTTCTATAAGTATTGACAGGGGAAGAATAAAAAAAAAAGTGAAATTGGACTATCTTATTCACATTTATGATCTTATGAAAATTATTTATTCATATGAGTTCTTGTTAGCTAGAAAAATCTTTGGGGAAAAATGACAAAATAAAATATAGATAAGACCAGTTATCTCAAAAATCAAGTGTGGTTATTTTTTTCATAAATCAGGTGGATTATTTAAGGGGAATTATATTCCTACCACACAAATTGTTTATTGCAGCATATTTTTTTATATTATTAATTTGACCATAATTAAATTTACTAAATAACCACACTTGAAGTTTTTTTCCCTTTTCTAATATTTATTAAATTTACCTTGTCTTTCTTCTCTCAACCACCACCATTCTCGTTCTTCTATCCACCACCACCACTGCCATCACCCTTTCCCTTTGTCATTAGCGCCAGCCTTCTCTTTCGTTTCTCCACCGTCATCGCCATCGCTACCACTAGTATTACCCTTCTTTCTCTCCACCGTTGTCATTCTTTAGGGACAAAATCTCCATGGCCCTCTACAAATGCTTATTCAGATTTGCAGCTTCATCTTTATCGCACCTGTCACAGTTTTCCTTGAAGACGCTTTCTCCTTGAAGCTTTGCTACCTGTATCAACATCCATTCCCATCAGTAGGTTGCTCGCTAATTTAGGCCCGTAGTGAAATAGTGCCACTCATATTTTCCTTATTATATTCTAGTAGTTTATTAATGTCCTCCCACTGATGGTTATCTTCGAAGCTTCCAACAGGTTGCATTTCTACCCGAGAACCCTTCCACCGTTCATCTCCCGTCTCAAGTTCCGCCGTGTCAGTACGCATAGGGATGAGAGGCAAAGATCTACAGAAACTCTTTCGGGGAGTTCAAAATTGAATTTGGGTGGTGGGGGAAACTGAAAAGAGAGGTTGGTGGTGTAACTATAAATATTATTCTTTAATTGTAGTGTGTTTAAAATGTAGTGTGGGAAGATAAAAATGTGGTGGGAATATAATTGGTCTTTTTAAAATGTGGGTTAATAAGATAAATGTGGTGTGGTGTAGAGATTAAAAACATAATCTATTTGTAGTGGGAATAAAATGTGGTGGGAGGATAAATTTTTGTGGTGGGAATATAATTCCCCTACAAATATATATATATATATATATATATATTTTTATGCCTTGTCTCTTTAATCTTCTTCTTCCTTCTTTTCTTACTTTTTCCAAGTCTCTTCATATTGTGATGTAAAAGATATTCTCAAAATTAAATAATCAAAACTTCAATCTTCCTACCTCAGTGTAGCATTGAAATTCATCTAGAAACATATTATAAAATCCCACACCGTTAGAATGCCCATTATACTTTACGTCTTCTCTTCAATATACTTTACATTTCCTTTTGAGCAACTCTTTAATTTCAATACCGATATCAGATATCATAGTTAAAATAACAAGACTAATACTAACTTTGAAAATAATTATCTGTTGTCATATTCATTCAATTTAGTACCATTCCTCATTGATAATGATCAATTGAAGCATGCTTCACAGCTATATATACCCAATATAACATCAAAATCATAGATTCCAAATTATATTAGATTTACCTTCAAGTCTTGTCTATTCAGCTCAAGGCAACAACTCCTCAATTTGCATACTCCTTTCTATGCTGCATTCATCATCTATATCATGCGAACATTCGATAATTACATATCATCATAAATTAAACCATATAGTTGCTCATCTTTCTTTTCATTACCTTTATGAAAAGCAATGGAAGTTTGGGGCAACATCTCTTATACCTGCGAGCCTGGCCACCACATTTCAAGATTATCTAGATCTACCACACTAACATACTAGCATAATGCAACATAAATATCAAAACCGTGCTCTGATACAAAACTGACACACCCCACTCCTAGTACCCCTAGCTTACTAGAAGTGTGACGTGCGCCGACGATAAATTCCAACTAGAAGCTAGAATTTACCGTCAAGACTCATGAATATACTAACTTCTCTAGAAAAAGGTTTGGCAATATTTCCCCTAACTTATCAACAAAACCAACCTGCACCAATACCTCATACCAATCCCATAACTCCTCATTCATTTCAAACAACAATTCATATGTGAAAAAAATATATTAAACCAAGTATAATTCACCCGAATACACCCAATACATTCTAATAAATTAACCATATTAAAGCCTTAGATTTATAGCAACAACAAAATCATAAAATCTATATGTGGTGGCTCAATTGCTTGAAGTAGCAGGCTCGACCAGATGCGTTGCCCAACTTCAATTTCTACCTAGAAGGAAAACCATTTAGGAAACATATGAGCTAACTAGCTCAGTGAGTGGAGTCTTTAAATAAACATGCTTTGGAAAATCAAAGTATAACTTTTGCAAAATCTTGAATAACATGTTCAAGCTCATTTGGGAGTTTTCATAACTTTAAATATAAATCTAACATAACATCAACCGTTATGGAATCATCACATGTTGGAAAACATCATGAATATCATTTCACTTCATAATCATCATAAAATTCACTAGAAAATATCATGAACATCATTCATTTAATAATCATAGTGAAATCCAATAGGAAACATCATAAAAATCAATCCATTTCAAGATCATTATAGAATTTTCCCCAAAAAGTATCCAACATCACATGATCATGATATCAAGTCATACGCGCGTAGACGTCAGTTTGGGCTATAGGTACCTTATGACCCCTTCACCCTATGCGGCACAATAAACAACTTGAGCCATAGCTAGCACATAGGCCCCTTCGCCTGGGCGGCATTCATTTGGTCAGCTTGAGGCATAGGCCCCTTCACCCGTAGGCGGCATATCATTTGGTCAGTTTGAGCCATATAGGCCCCTTCGCCAGTAGATGGCATGATCATAACATAGGATACATATTTGGGGTTTTTCATCCATCATGAATCATGTTTCAAATCAAACACTTTTTTGAAAAAAAATTGTGAAGCATCATAAATCACATTTCAACTCTAACACCTCTTCTAAAAATCATGAACATCATTTTTACATAAAACTTCACATAAACTTTTCTAAAGAAACATCAACTTTTGTGAAACTCCATAGAAATACATCATCATCGTAAAACATTGCAAGTTCATGTGAAATCAAAGCATAATTCAATTTTCATTTAGAAAGAAAAGAAGAGGAAATGCTCCACTCACTGGCTAAGTAGCAATGTAGCTCCTCTTGTATCTCATTCCTTTTTAATCTTTATCATTTCCTACAATATTATATGGAAATTCTACTTAACATCTATCTCCTTTGAGTTTTGAGTAATCATTTTATCATTATATGCTAAATTAGAAAGCTCAATAATTACTCAAGATTATACTTTCATAATCACTCACTAGTTCTTCATTTTCGTCCTTAACTAACCCCTTCCGTTAAACATGAGCACTACTTAGTGAATTTAAGACTCAATTCAACTCCTCAACAAAGATTTAGTTCTCCCGTTTGGGCAGTGCCCATTCAAAATCATTTTAAAACCAAGAATGGCATCGTATGCTTATGAAATTCTCCTTGAATGTAGGGAACACACTAAGTTCATCATGTGTGAAATTGAGCTCAAGAAAAACATGCTAGCAATATCAAAATATTTCATCACTTCGTGAAAATCTGTCCTCGGGTGCACACTGCCCCTTCTCACAAAACATGTCATAAAAACTCCTACCGAACTCCAAATGATGTCATTCTAATTTTCGATGATAGACGACTCATAGAAGAGCATTTTTCAACTTGTATCTTGCTAAAATTCCACTTATACTATAAGTTATGGCCTCATAAAGTGAGAAGGGCAGAAACTTCATGCAAAAAATTTCAATTTTCATGTCGTAAGTATAATTTACACCATTTAAACCAATAAAACTACATCATAATCAACTAATCAATTCTATAAAAATCTCTTAAATCAACCTCAAAACTTTAAACCCAAAATCTCATATCATATATATGCTTCAAGAAATTCAAATACATGAACCTATATCCACAAACTCATCATTGCTCTCCTTTAAGTTTGATTCCATGAAATCATACGCCAAAACCCACAATTTCTCAATTTTTAAGGTTTATGAAAATCAATCCCACAATCTATAATTGGAGCTAAAGATTAAAGCCGATCATTATTTCAACATAAACATCAATTATGTAGTCCCAAATCATAAGAATAAACCATGAATTTAACACCTAATAAAAATACATAACCCTAAAAATAATTCTTTAACTTACCTTTATGAAATTGCACAAGAAAATCGAAACCCAAATACCAAACCATGCCATCAAGATGAAATTTCCTCACTTCTTTTCCTTTTTCCTTCCTTTTCCTTTTTCTTTTCTTTTTCTTCCCATTTTTCCTATTTCTCGGCTGAACTCTCTGTTTCTCTCCATGTGTTGTATGTAATGTCCTTAAATGCAAGACAATCATACATGTATGTAGGAAATTAGCACACAAAGTCCTTCAATTTCTTGCCTTGCTTCATTTTGATCCCTCTCTCCCCCCCCCAATTTCTCTCTCACTTTCTCGGTCCTTCCATTTCAAGACAAAGGGAATATTTGTTTTAATAATTCATATTTGCTCCTCAAGTCCCCCAATTTGTTGTAAAACTTAATTTTAAACCTTTAACCTCCAAGCATGTCTTGTTTGGTCCTTAACTTCATACTTTACTTCATTTAAACTACCAAACTCATAATATAATTCTATATAGCCTCCAAACTTATTTAATTACTTAAATGATACCATCAAAATTAAATTCATCTTAGTCCAAATTTGATATTGACTTAACTATTACACCTTTTACTTTTATGAGTAACAATTGAGCTTTTGAAAATAACGAGGCGGGTTGTCACAATTAAAACTAGGCATTGACAATTTGTTTTTGCCGACTTTCTACTTAAGTTTTCTTGTTTTTGTTTATTTTAGGATTGAACCCAATTTTGAAGCAAATGAAGAAAAAAAGAAGGAAAATGATCAATTCTACAGGCTTTCAGAAATTATGGACCAAAGTTGAAAAATAAATGAAGTTGAAGGATGGTTGTGTAATTAGTGGTTGGGGAAAAAAAGAAAAATCAAATCAAATCAAATCAAGTAAAACAAACTACACGTGGACATCAAATCAAGGCAAAGAATTTGGGCTTCTTAAACCCAAAATTCATTGATTATGGATTAAAAGAGAGGGAGAGACGTCTAAGGGGAGAGAAAGTAGTCATGCATGGAGCCGAGGACAAGGAGGCTGAGGTCTATGCGTGGTCTATGAAAAGAAACAACGTGGAATTTATCGTGAATTCGTCTCCTTTGGGTTTTGAATTCAAATCTTTAGTGTTGTATTCTCTTCCTTAACATGTTAGACTAATTATTTTGTACTAGGGTTAACGATGAAACCTCATTTTTCATGATTAATTTATAGTAATCGTTTTGGCTATTGTTCTAGTTTGTTGGGTTGATTGTTCATTATGCGCTTATTCCAATTTGATGTTTGATCACCATTAAATTGAGCTTTGTGATTCATGTTGTTTTCGAGAGATTCTTCACGAGTTTATCACATGGTAGTGAACAACATAGGGTCCTATAATAGCTAAAGATACTATTATATTTTATGAAATCGTTAGATAATAATCAAAGTGAATGAATACATGCTTTATGTTCGAAGGTTAAGTAAGGATAATGGATGACCATCGAGAGAGGCTTTCGAATAAATTAGGATTATTGATTTTCAACCCTAGACAAGAACGTGTGAGGGCGAGTGCCAAAGATTGATTGTGGAAACAATGGTAGACTCGGGTTTCCTAGTGATTTTGTGTACTCATATTTGTGAATAATTTTATTTATTTGCTTATCTAGCTTTTATTTTCACTTTAAAATTATTTATCAAATCTTATAATGTGTTTTCCTTTTAATTAAAGCCGAGGTCAATTAAAGTGAAACTGAGTAGATTCAGTCCTCGTGGGATTTTACACTTTATTTGTCACCATGTTACTTGTTAATGATCCGTCCATTTGCGGGATAAAATCGACAACAAGGTTTTGGCGCCGTTGCCAGAGACTGAATTTTCTATTTCTTTTTTTTTTTTTTTTGCTTTAGTTGATTTTAGCTTCATTTTTATTTTATTTTTTCTCTTAAATGTTCCTATTGATCTATTTTTTTCCTTTGTTTTATTGCTGTAAGGGAACGAAGAATAAGTAGGAGATTGACAAAATGGCAGGGCATCAAGACTTTAGAGACATCGACGAGGAAGATAAGCCTCTAGCTAAATTCCTCAATAAGCAAAGGGCAAAAATCTATGAATGTTTAGAACTTGCTGGAGTCGATGAGTACCGCATACCCATGTCATTAGCAATGCCCATTGAAGCAGAATGGGAATATTCGACTTGGAAGGTACATTCAGTTTATCAGCAGTTCAATTACTCAGATCAATGGGAACTACCGTTGGAGAAGCTTAACAAATTCTTAGAGCTTATGTTTGATTACCTCAAGTTTTCTAAAAGTGAGGTGAATAAGTGGGTTTAGGAAAGTCACGAAGTTATTGAATTAGCCTATGCCATGGTAGAAGAGATAGAAAGGAGTAACGAACCATCTATTAAAATAGATCAAGATGAGGGGGAGAAAGAGATTTCAAGTGATCAAAACGAAGAGGATGATATGAACAACACAATTGAAGTCATCAACGATTCCCCTTACAAATTTGATGGTTCAATTGATTTCATCATTGGATCTAGTGAGTTGGTGGAAGTGTACATACTTAACTTCGAGTCGGATGGTCAAATCAAGTCATATGACTTTGAGAAGGGCAACATCAAAGCTTGAAGCTTAACCGTGAAGACAATCAAATGCAACATTGGCATGTTTGGCAAGTTGTCAAGAGCGTCATTTAAAGTTCCTTGAAGTGAATGGCTACAAAGTCATTCTTTATAGCTAATGACTATAAATAAGCGCTTAATGGGAGGCAACCCATTCTCTATCCCTTTTATTTTCTTTAATTTAATTTTTGCATTGCATTTGGTTTTAAGATTGCATTAGTTTTAGGTTAGTTGATTTATTTTTATGTTATATCATTCATAATTCCAAGCATATATTTCTTAGCCTAACGTAAAGACCCATAATTTTCATTGCATTCATCCTAGGCATATGTCGTTTTTAGATCTAAATTTAAAAAAAAAGGAGCAAACGCACCCAACTGCAGCATGCAAACCGCGCCCAACCACGGTTTGGAGCATGTTGTAGTCACTACCTACTGTTCCTCCCAGATTGCAGCCAACTTCGGCCAGTAATCATCTAGCTCAAACGACCTCCGTTTGACCTGAAATTTTGTGGAGAGCTAGATAACATGTGTATTTTCTTGTGTCAAAAGATAGCTCAGGGAAAGTTCAATATTTTGGCACATTACCCGATATTGAATCAAGCTGTGGAGATTCATCCCTTGTTTTATGCTAAATACGACCCCTTATCGTCCAGCTCAAATCAGCTCCGATTGACTTGAAATTTTATAGAGAGCTAGATCGATATTAATACTTTCATATGCCAAAATATCACTCTAGAAAACTTCAAAACTTCCTCATGTTTTCTTTGGTCAAAGATGCTTATTCGGTTTGTCTAAAATATCTCATGTTTTACATCTTTTATAAAAGTTGGTTGTGCGGATTGAATTTTCTTCATATCTTGAGCATAAATCACTTATCTAGTCTTCTTTACTTGTAATGAAGCATGTTTGGGCTCAAGAGGTACAACACCAATTGAGAAGAAATCCACACTCCAGAGGAAGTTGAAGGTTTCCAAGGCATGCGAAGGAAAAGAGCAACAAGTCCTATCTTCTTTTCTCGAATTCTTCAATCTCTACATAGGGAGTATCTTAACCGTATATTGTTTATTCTTGTTTAATACATTGAAGACAATGTATAATTTGAGTGTGGGGGTAGGATACTCTAAATTTTGGTTGCTTAATTTTTCAGAATCGGGTATATAAGTGTAAATTTTATTGCTTTAAAAAATCTTAAAAATAAGGAAAATTGAAATGTAAAAAAAAATTAAAATTAAAAAAAGTGTTTAAAAAAATTGTTGCTCTTTTGATTATCTTGCCGACTGGTGTGATTGAATATCTTTTATCTTGTATTGTCCATTATTTGGAATGGAGTATTGCTACATGAACTTATTCGCTAAAATTACTTGTCCATGTTTGACATGTTCTTTAGTTGGCATAAGTCACTATAGTCTACACTTTGGTCGGATGAATTGTATAGTTGATGCTAGTCAAAGCAGCAAAAAAAAAAAAAAACTTGAATACCTTATCCTGTCTTTATTTTTATTTGCTGAACATATTTAAGTCTAAGTTTGGGGGAGGTTGAGCTTTGAGGATGCTAGTAAGGTTGGTGTGGATTCCATGCATGTTGAAAAATTTGTGTGGAGTGTTTTCGGCTAACCAATAGAAGCTAGGCAATGACCAAATGCTGGTGATCTCATCCCCATTTTAAGTCTTGCATAGATTAGGTTCGGAGAAAAAAAAATATAGAGAAAAGAATGCCTTTGATGTGTCTTTGCCACTCTTTGAAGGATGTGTGACTCGAACAATTAAGTCCTTAAGGATCTTTTATACTTAGTGCCCTGGGTCAACTGAACCAGGAGTCATCGGCCCAAAGCTCGCTATAAGGGTCATATTGAAAGCCCAGTGAGGAGATAGATTACACATAAGACGTATGAGGCAATTGAGAAAAGGAAAAAAGAAAGAAATCTCAAGGAAAAAAAAAGAGAAAAGAATTTAGAAATTCAGAAAAAAAGAGAAAAAGGAAAATGATATGAGAAAAAAAGGGAGCATAATAAAAGCAAGACTATAATTCAAATTTTGGAGATGTAGAAGGCTAGTAGGTTTGACTGCTTAGTGGATGTTGGGAAAGTTGAGGCACTCAAAAAAAATTGGGAGAATCCTCATTGACTAAACTAGTGTTTTAGATGGTAGGGCCTAAACCAACTTGGTACTTCATTAGAGGTGAAAGATTTAAAACCTAAGAGCATACCCTCATGAAAAAAAAAGGGATGTGAGAAAAGAAGAAAAAAATTATGTTTGGGGGATGTGTGCCTCTCACGAGAGGGTAAGGATATATTTGACTATTGTGGTTTGGGATACCCAACCGAATATGTATGATGGTGGTGTTGACTGTGAATATTCACTGGTTGAACAATGGACAAGTTTACATTTGGTGACAATGTTATATAACTTATGATGGGTGATATGAGTTGGAAAGCTGGCAAGTGTTTTTAACATATTATTTTTTTCATTTTGTATTAATTGTTTGTTTTAATTTTTATTGTTCGGGGACGAACAATGGTTCAAGTTTGGGAGAATTTGATAAGTACACTTTTGTACTTATCTTGAGCTATTAAAACTAGACATTGACCATTTGTTTTTATCGACGTTCTACTTAAGTTAGCTTGTTTTTGTTTATTTTAGGATTGAACCCAATTTTGAAGTAAATGTAGAAAAAAGAAGGAAAAAAAGGATCAATTCTACTGGCTTTTGGAAATTATGGACCAAAGTTGAAAAATAAATGAAGTCAAAGGATGGTTGTGTAATTAGTGATTGGGAAAAAAAAGAAAAATAAAATAAAATAAAATCAAGTAAAAAAAGCCACATGGACATCAAATCAAGGTAAAGAATTTGGGCTTTTTAAGCCCAAATTCATTGATTATGGATTAAAAGAGGGGGAGAGACGTGTAAGGGGGAGAGGCGTCCAAGGGAGAGAGAAAGTAGTCATGCGTGGAGCCGAGGAAAAGGAGGCTGAGGTATGTACGTGGTCGAGGAAAAGAAACGACGTGGAATTTATCGTGAATTCGTCTCCTTTGGGTTTTGAATTCCAATCTTTAGTGTTGTATTCTCTTCCTTAACATGTTAGACTAATTATCTTGTACTAGGGTTAATGATGAAACCTCATTTTTCATGATTAATTTATAGTATTCATTTTTGCTATTGTTCTAGTTTGTTGGGTTGATTGTTCATTATGCGCTTATTCCAATTTGAAGTTTGATTACCATTAAATTGAGCTTTGTGGTTCATGTTGTTTTCGAGAGATTCTTCATGAGTTTAGCACATGGTAGTGAACAACATAGGGTCCTATAATAGCTAGAGATACTATTATGCTCTATGAAATCGTTAGATAATAACCAAAGTCGAAGGTTAATTAGAGATAATTTGTCTCGTATATAGGTATAGATTTGGATGACCATCGAGGGAGGCCTCGAATAAATTAGGATTATTGATTTTCAACTCTAGACTAGAAAGTGTGAGGGCAAGTGCTAAAGATTGATTATGGAAACGGTGGTGGATTCAGGGATACTAGTGGTTTTGTGTATTCATACTTGTGAATAATTTTATTTATTTTCTTATCTAGATTTTATTTTCACTTTAAAATTATTTATCAAATCTTATGGTGTGTTTTCCTTTTAATTAAAGTCGAGGTCAATTAAAGTGAAACTTAGTAGATTCAGTCCTCGTAGGATTCGACACTTTATTTATCATATCACTATATTACTTGTTAACGATCCGTTCACTTGTAGGGTAAAATCGACAACACTCAACATTGATCTCAGGGTTATGCCTGCGAAGCAAACGAAACGAACTCTTAATAGTGAGAGATATGATGCCTCAGCTAACAACGTGGACAAGTTACTTGGCAACAGATTCATCAGGGAGGCTCTATACCTTCAATGGGTGGCGAACCCTGTCCTCCTTAAAAAGAGTAATGGAACCTAGTGAATCTGCATTCATTTTACATATTTAAACAACGCTTGCCTGAAGGATAGTTTCCCTTTGCCAAGGATTGATCAGATGGTTGACGCAAATGTGTCAACGAAAATGCAGGCCATGAGCTCCTCAGCTTTACGGATGCCTACTCTGGTACCATCAGATCAGATCCCTATGCACCCAGTGATGAGTAGAACACTTTATTCATAACTGACAAAGGGTTGCATTGCTATAAGATTTTGCCCTTTGGACTAAAGTACGCTAGACAACCTACCAGCGATTAGTAAATTCTATGTTTAAGGATCAGGTCGGGAAAACCATAGAGGTCTATGTTGATGGCATGCTTGCTAAAAGCCTACAAACTAGGCAACATATCGAGGACCTCATGAGGATGTTCTAGGTACTGAGAAACTACATAATGAAATTGAATACCAAGAAATGTTCTTTTAGGCGACTTCTGGGAAGTTCCTTAGACATATGGTCAATCAAAGGGGAATCGAAGCAAACCTACAAAGGATCAAAGCAATTTTAGACATGGAAGCTTCAAAATTAGTGAAAGAAGTGTAGCACTTGGCTGGATGAGTCACCACCCTGAATCGCTTCATATCACAGTTAAAGAACAAGTGTAAGCCCTTTTTCGATGCCATAAAAAAATCTAAGAAATTCAAGTGGACAAAGTAGCACACGACGCTCTTCCGATCTCTAAAGAAGCACCTTTCTTCCCCCACTACTATCCAAACCACTGAATGGTGAGACACTTTCCTTATACTTAGTTATTTCAGAATCATCAATCAGTGTGGTTTTGGTCATAACAGAAATAGCAACTCAGCTCCTTGTCTATTATGTGAGTCACACCTTGCACGATGCAGAGCTAAGGTTTGGACACACCAAAAATCCCCTTCTTTATTTTCTCAAACACACCATAGCTCCACAAAGACAAGTAGTTCGAAGGCAAGATCTATTAGAGGATGCTTGATTAATGGTCCATTAAGCCCAGCCAGCTCGACCTTACTTATAAGCCCAAGACGGCCATCAAAGGCAAGCTCTGGCAGATTTCATAGCCGAGCTCACACCCTCAGATTCTTGTATCCACGATCTAGAGCAGTCGACCTGGGAGCTATATGTTGATGGATCCTCTACAGTCAAGCTTTCAGAGCTGGAATTGTCCTTGTCAGCCCTTCTAGACACTATCATTGACGAGCGATCAGATTTGGTTTTGTCATCTCTACATGGAAAAATCCATGGGGATCAAAAAGATGATTATCAAGAGAAACTCTTAGCTTCTTGTTAATCAAACAAGTGGAGCCTACGAGGTGAGGCGAGAAAAACTCTCCCAGTACCATGATAAATTGACAGAAGAATAGAAAGGCCTAGATCAGTACGAAATTATAGAGATCCTAAGAGCTAAAAATAGTGACGCAGATGCCCTAGCCAAACTTGCAACATGCAAAGGAGTATGTGACCTTAGTAGTATTCCAACTGGAGAGCTCCCAAACTCATTAATTGATAGAACTGGAGTTGTGGCAATAGAGATTGATCAGATGAGCAACTGGATGGATCTTATCATATAGTTCTAGAGGGAGTAGCCCTCCAAGTGTGGAGGCTAAAAAACTTAATCATCAAGCCACTAGATTTTCCCTAACCGATGGGAAGCTGTATAAAAGGAGTTTTGCTGGACCGCTATTACGATGTCTTTCTCCAATTGAAGCACAGGTTGTATTAGAGGAAGTACACTCTAGAGTCTGTGGTAACATTGAGGTAGATAATCCCTTGAGCACAAAATATTGAGGCAAGTGTTCTTTTGGCTAAGAGTGAAGAAAGCTGCTATTAACTTTACCAAAGCCTACGATAAGTGTCAGAGATTTGCTCTTCTCACCAAAATCCCACCAGTAGAATTGACCTTGGTGATAGGACCATGGCCCTTCGCCAAATGGGATATTGACCTTATTAGCTGTTTCCCAAAAGGAAAAAGTAGAACCCAGTTCTCCAGCGTAGCTATGGATAACTTCAAGAAGTAGGTAGAGGCTGAAGCCCTGGTCACCATTACATAACAAAAAACAATGAGCTTCGTTTGGAGTCAATCATCTGTAGGTTTGAGATGCCTTATGCCATAGTGATAATGGCAAACAGTTCGACAACTCTAGGTTCAGGACATTTTGCGAAGAGTTGGGAGTAAAGAACTTTAATTCTACCACCATCATCCACAAGCCAACAGGCTGGTCGAAGCCATCAATAAGGTAATCAAGCAAACCTTGAAGAGGCGGTTGGAGGCTTTGAAAGGAAACTAGGCTAAAGAGCTGCCTGCAGTTCTATGATCCTATTGAACGATCTGCCGAACTGCAATAGACGAGACCCCATTTTTCCACACCTATGGAGCTGAAGCTATGATCCCAATAGAACTAGAAGTCTATACCTCTAGGGTAATATATTTCAACAGAGTGAGAAACAATGAGCTCCTTTCCAACGGGCTCGATCTTTTTGCTGAAAATGGCTGAAATCAGAAATGCAGTATACAAGCAGAGATGTGCCAAATTCTACAACACCAAGGTTAGAGTATAGGTTCAAGGTAGGAGACCTGGTCCTTCAGAAGGTGTTCCTTTCAACTAAAGAATCAGCCTCAAGAACCTTAGGGCCGGCTTGGGAAAGCCCCTATTGAGTCAAACGATCTCTATATAATGAAGCTTACAAGCTCAAAGATATGCAAGGGACCAAATTAATGCATTCATGGAACGCAAAACACCTGAAGAAATATTATCAGTAGCAAGGTTTTTGAAGCTAATTTTTCGTATCAAACTGTCAGGTCATGGCTGGTGAAATCAATAGCCCACGACAGCTTAAAATTCCCAGATCGCATGTTTGTACCTGACAGCTGCCAATATTTCTAGTAATGAGAAGTTACTTTGTTACATCTTTCATGTGAAACAAATTAGACAACAAAGCAAGTGCCACGTGGCCAATGCTAGAACAAGTTTCTAACTAACGTCCCGACACATGGCTAAAAAGATTTGTTTTATTATCGTGAAAGCACAACTAGAACAGCCTTCTAGTTGACGACCTCACAATTGGGTAAAAGTTTCATTCAGACTTTTGTTTACAGGACAAAAACTGAAAGGACCTTCTGGTTAGCGTCCTAGTACTTTGCCAAATTCTATCATTGTGTATGCAGTCAAAACTAGAACGAGCTTCTAGTTAGCATCCTACAACTTTGTCTAATAATTTTTTTAAAGTTTTATTTAGATAAGCACAGTTAGAACGAGCTTCTAGCCGAACGTTTGCAACTTACGGCTAAGTTATTTAAGCACACACAACATAATGAGCTGACAGTTGGAGAAATTTTGTTTCATTCATAAAACAAGAATGGTACAAAATACAACGGAAATGAGCAGGGGGGTAAGGGCTCGAGGCCTAATCTTCTAGAGCTAAAGTTGGGACTTCTTCTTCTTCATTTGTGCTCCTGAGGCCGCAGTCTTTTTTTTTGTGACTTTCTCTTTGAGGAAAGCCAAGTCGCACTTGGGTCTCACCTTCTCGACCTCAGTGATAATGTCTTTGGTAGTTTTATAATAAAGCTCAGTAGTATCCTGTTTGTATTCCTCCAAGCTCTTATACTTGGTGACTGCCTCTTTGTATCTAATCAGCTTATTGGAGAAATGTCTGCTCTCTGCCTCCTTCAGGACTTGCTCATGGTTTGACCTCTCGGTCACCACCATGGTCTCCAGCTCCTCGTTTTTCTTCCTTACGACTTTGACCTCAACCCTTAAATGAGCAGCCTCACCCCTGGTAACCTAGAGGTCTTGCTTCTTATCCGTTAAGGCTAGCTCTGCCTTATTCTTGCCTTATTCTTTGCCTTTATAATGTGGATTGCCTCCTCAGTGAGTTTATTCTTCTCATTAAGGATCCTACGCATGCAAGCCATGGTGTGTTGATCCAAGACGGCCAAGCGAGCTTTCATGGTGTGCTCGTTCGGAGGAGCTCGGCAATTGAAAAGGAAGTGGTGTACTTCTCCCACTTTTTGACTAGCCTCTATCCATGTTACCCATCCCATCATATAAATTATTAGGCATTCCTTTAAGTGCGGTCTCAAAAGGCTTCTTAGCCAGGGTGAAACTAAGCAGAGCCATAGGCTTTTTTGCCTGCACATTTTCCAACATGGCGCAGTGAGTTGGGTAAGCAAGAAGGTAGATGTCCTTGGCAATCAGGTCTAGTAGGCCCTTCCCCTTGTCAGGCTGCTCTACCCCAATTGAAGTAGGAGCTGGAGAGGCGGATGTAGAAGAGGAGGTATGGGGTTGCGGACCACTTGTTGGCGCTTTGCCAGGGGCTCAGAAATAATGATGCCTCTAGTAGGTGCTGGTCTCTTTCCAGTGATCTTCTCATCCCTGAGTGTCTTATTTTCCTCTCTCTTTTTCATAGCCTCAACCGTCTACTTAGTGGTCCTCATTCTCTTGGCCCATTTCTTCTCTACCTCATGAACTGCTTGCTTTTGGCCCTCAGAAAGGTGTTTTTTCCCCTAAAAATACCAAGTGTCAGGCTAGCAAGAAACAACGAATAGAGTTTGCTCAAAAGGATAAAAAGGAAAGGGATAGCTTACAGTTGTCAGGGGCATTAGAAATGTGCTTAGTTCTCGGAACTAATAAATCAGTAAGTCTTTGTCTGTCAAGTCGGCGATGTGACGATCTTGATCTTTCAGCCCGACAATTGCCTTGACCTCCGTTTTGAATATTGAGGACAATAGTTGACCTCAATCCACACCTGACATGAAAGGAAACAGAGTTAAGCATTACCTCGCTAGCTCTAATAAAACATAAACTTGGGAGCTACTTACTGGGTTTTTTGTAGCTTGTTGGGAAGCTTGTGTCCTCATGCCCAGGGATTAGCTCCACTCACCTCCCACCCAGAACTAGCCCTCTTTCTAGTGTGGGACTAACTCTGAGACCCCCTTTACTAGGTTTCCCAAAGGTCCTGAGCTATGGCTTTAGGGCGCATTGCCACATAAAACCATCCCTTGCCACCAGATAAGCCCTTCAACGTATAATATGAATTGAGGTCTACAGGGCTGGGGTCTCTATATCCCTTGTGTTGCCAAAGGCCTCCACCTAGTTGGAAGGATCTGTGTGGGAGAAACTCCCAGTACCTCAACAGCTACTCACAGGCTATGGAAGCGGTACTCGGAACTTGGCTTCAAACATTTTTATGTTTCTGGCCACACAATCCCTAGGAGGGCAGTGAGCGCGCTCCCCTCATAGGGAACCTGTAGGGCCACATGATTCGGCACGTGATATTTTTGTCACAGCGTCTAAATCGGCCTCCTCGACCTTTGGCGGGATGTGTTTGCACGACGCTCTTCCGATCTTTCTCAAACACCACTATCGCTGGAGGTCGCCCACTGGAGCTCACCTCCACCTCACCACCTTCCACCCGTCCAATCAACTTGAGCATCCTCACCCCTTGAATCAACCCTGTCCTCCTCACTAGACCACTTGACATTCACCTGGACCTCCTTTCCTTCCCGACTCTCAGATTGTGAATCCCCCATATTCTCCACCTCACATGACTATAGATTTTTAAACAGACGAAATTTTCTATAATCCTCGAAGACCCAAAATCCTAGGAACTAAAAACCCCTAAGACTTCCCAGAAAATAGCGGAAATAGTAACCTTCAGGAAGAAATCTCGTGAAGTCTTGGAAGTCTATTGGAAGTTATAAGCTTCATGAAAGAGATTATGAAATTTTTTAGAAAAGTCTATGGGGAAGATTAGTAGAAAGAACGAAAGTAGAGAGGAGAAGGGAGACAGGGTGAATGGTATAAATAGGTAAGAAAGAGAGAGAAAAAGGCAGAGGGGTACCAATCAAATTAATGATTACTGCCCACAGTTCCCAAAACATGCCATACCATTAGGCGTCCGCCACGTGGCAAGGAGGATCATTTCAAGAGTTTTGAAATTCAAAGAGACTAATTTTAGGTGGCAAAAGCCTAAAGAGAGTAGCGAGTAGACTTTCAAGTCCACTAGCTCTGAAGCCCAGGAATAGTGACTTGATGGGGCATTTTGTGGTCGCTAGGTCATCATGTCAAACATGTCAATGGATTTTGATAATAGGTCCCACGTGCCCCGCTCGGCCCACAACCTAAAGACCTGGTAAGGCTCAACGACCTCATGACCTAATGGCTCGACGGTCACCAGCTAATTCCAGGCCCTTATCATCCAGCTCACTGGGTCGCCAAGCTCGTGAGGTCATTTCTTGTTGACTCCGAAAAGTGCCAGCGGGGCAGCAACTTACAAACCCAAGTGCAAGCTTTATCACTTACGGCTGATGGGATTTCTGCATTTATAGTAAAGGCGGTATGTTTAGATAGCAATTAGTAAAAAAGCTGGGAGATAACCCCAGTTGATTAGACTCTCACGCACCTCTCATTGGCTAGCATTAAATGCTTGTAATCATTAAAATCATGCAAATACATGCTATAAATAGGGAAAAAACGCCTAAGAGGGGATTCCTATCTCTTACTGTCTTAAAGCTTTTCTCTCTCTTGTATTTACTCCTTCCCATAAATATAAAGATTCTCCCAACTTCTACATTGATTATTTGAGCCTAATTCAAATACAAATTTCCCATGTAAATAAAATTCATTTGTTGAGTCAAGGTCGAGATTTGACGTCAACAAGCTCCATGAAAGTAACTTTTATATTCTCTATTAGATAATTGTTAAATCTAAATAAATCAATTAGATTTAAATAAGTATTTCAAGATATCTATCACAAAGTGATTCAATTAGAAGATAATGTTCTTGATATAATTGCATATATATACATCTTTACCATTTATAACTAATCTTATTATGGTTAATCATAAGTGCTTGCTTTTTTTCATTGTCTCATACAACTCTCTTTTTTTGGTTATCAACATAAACTCTTTCTATTCTCAAGCATCCTTTGTGTTGAAGTTTGACAGTACCCATAATTTTATAGGTATGTATCCTTAATTTTGTATGATTTTTTCTTCTAATTTCAAAGAATTATGGTTGTGTATTTGTTTTATAATGATTTGTACCAAATTACCAATGGATGCATAGATGTAAATCAGTAGAAGTTTTTCGACTTCCTACCAAAAGTTAGGCACATTTGTTGTTAGAAATAAAAAGTGATATTTTGACTTTCAATATTTGAAAAGCTGGGTGACCTCAAGTGCAATTTTCATAAAATTTAATATTCGTGAAAGTGCATAAATGAGCTCTTTGAATTTTTATTTTTTTAATAGAATCCAAGATAATAAAGTATTATGGTGAATTACTTTTAGTTAAGTACTTAGACATCGCTGTTTTTACTTTAACTAATTGATTAATTAATTGTGTCAAAATTACCTGACTATTATTATAAGTTACAGAAATATACTTAATTAGTTAATACATTAGATAGTATTTTTAATTACTCTAAAAGTGTACTGGTCATAAATGATATATTAGATAGTTTATGAAGAATTCTCATAATTGATGTAAGATTGTAGATTTTTTCTTATTAAAAATTTTAGATAGTTTTTTACTTTTTATAACTTTTAACAGATAATTCTTCGGGTTATAAATTCCTGGTTCTTTATTTTTCTGTTGCATGTGTATTTCAATTAATTGGTTTGAGAGCTTTAAATTGATTGTTCCCACGAATTTTTAATTGTTATTTTTTCTTTTTATATTGCTAATAATTTTTTGGCTACTGATTTTGCTACTCTCTACCTTGTAGTTTATCGTCTTTTTAAATTTCAATGAGAAAGCTAACTAAGAGTACCTTATTTTCCGGTCAAGGTCACGGAAGACCTCTAGATAAAAATCGAGATTACTTCCCTTCCTTAATAATATTTCATTAAGCTATAGCTATATTTCTGTTGATATTAAATTGGGTTCGTTGTTGGCTTTGAATTACATATATTCTATATATATATATATTTATTTATTTATTTATTTAAAATTATTATTTCACATTTACCAGTGTTTACTTGTGTAATATTCATGTGTTACCATTCTTATTTTATGTTTGTAGATAATGGGCCTTCAGGGAGTAAGAGATTGCGCTTGTCTGGAATAGAGGGTTCAACCAATATTGTTTCTTCCAATTCTTCATTTAATCGTCCTTCTGTTACTATTTTAAGAACTCCTCTATTTGATACGTGTTCGCTAAAAATATATATGTTTGAAATCCGCAAGTATACTGGTTGAACAAGTAATAGAGTTGATTTTGAGTCTGAGCTATCGTCCCACAAGGAAAGATTTAAGTATCAAATGCCCAACCCATGCTCTAGTTGAAACAATCGAAATTTAGATTTATTTAAAAGAATAAATAACAAATAAATAAAGGTGAAATTAACAAAATAAGTAATTAGGGACAAACGAGGTGATTTTAAAAGTCTTCTTCAAGATTTTTGTGAACTTGGGACTCACGACTTCACCATCATTGATTCCCCTAGCTACCAGTTCATTGATTCAACAAAAACCAATTTTGGTTAAAGATCAAATTTCACATAATTAACCAACTAGCCCCTCTCAAAGCTAGTTAATCCTACTTAATTAGGCTCATCACCTATCTCCAAGTGAGCGCGTTATCAACCCTCTTAAGTGCATTAATAACAAAAAACTCATGCAAATATCCACGAAGTTCTCTTTACATGATCACAATAACCACAAACAACCTCTCGAGTTCAATACAAACCAATAAACATCCACTTATTTGCGCGCAAAATAAGTAAAAGATATACGAAACAATGAATGAAGAAATAGCTAGAAACCAATTTTTAAAGCATTGAATCAACAAACAAGCAACTAGGGTTCACAATGAGGCTACATTGCTTGTCTCAAGAAAAAAGAATTATTTACACATAATAAAGATCAAATTGATAGAGAAAAAGAGAATAAATTTGGAATTCATGACTATCTTTATCGATAAGAGGAATCAGAACGAAGAACGTTGCACCAATCTTCTTCAATCTTAAACTTCAACTCAAAAATCCCTAACAATCTCTATGAATTACTTGAAAAAATAATGTAATTTGATATGTGTATGAATATCTCCCATTGAAAACTTATCTAGACCTATTTATATGAGGCATACAAGCCATAAAAAGTGCTTAGAAATCATAAAAGAAACTGATCAAAATAAGAATTTTATATAAAAAAGAAAAATGCAAATTTTCTACTGACTGGTCATTGCGGCCGCAATGATGTAATTGAATGCGGCCGCAATGAACAAATGAACAATCTCCGAATTACTTCTTTGCGCCTGCAATCCAGTATCCATTGCAGCTGCAATCATCTTCTTGTTCTCTGCATTGGATTTCTGGTACAGGCAATGGGTTGCAAGGACCATTTCGTTGCGCCCGCAACCGATTTTTAGCTCTCTGAAACTTGATTTGCAACAGACATCCACTCCTATATTGCGCCTACAATGCATCCTACAATGCTGCCGCAATGAGCAAACTTCAAGCCCGACATTTTTTATCTTCCTTTCGATCATCTATCTTTTTCCTTGCTACTTTTTGGTCCCCAAACTCTAGAATGTTTGCAACATTAATCCAAAACCATCCAAAATATACAAATCCATCCTGAACTCAACCCAAGTCGATTGTTTGCACTCCTATATGACCTATAACCTAAAAATTAACAAACCAACACATAAATATGCACTTTTAACCAAAAATTAAAACACTTAAATACAAATTGGAGTATTTAATCAATACAAATTATACACCTCTCAATATGACCAATGGTGATGTGCCTTTTTGAATTTATTTTTATTTAGATTGTATGATCTTATATGTTTTATTTATTTATATATGTGTTCTAACTTGTGTTTTGATTATTTACAGTGGATATTTCACATCACGGGTCTAATGACTTTCTTTTTGCACCGCATGGGCTTAGCTTCAAAATAAATGATAATAGTTTGACCCAAAATTATCGATAATTTGTAATGAAATCTAACTGACTTTCTAACCATGATGTTCATTGTTGAGTGTAGGTCATTACTCGGGAGGAATTTGTGACCGGAGATGTGGATAACGAGGCCACCTTCACAACCTTATCCCTTCTGTCCCTATGTAAGGTAGGGCGGTTCGCCTAAGTTGCTCAACCGCCCCTTAGCTCGGTGCTCAAGCCGCACTACAGAACCTCTACTGTGGTTTCTCTATAGTCCTTCTCATATAGGGGGCTCAATCAGAGCTGGTAGAAGCCCTTACGACAGGAAAGTAGAACTCAACTTTCAGAAAGTAACCAAATCTGGTAGGAATGGATACAAGACTATGACTCTGTTATGTCGTGATTACTCCATCGAGAATCTTACCTCTTCTGTCATAAACTTTGGCCAAGTTCGGATTATGTTTACAAGACTACAGTAAGGTAGTCCTTGAATATTTATGAAAGGATTTGTGAGACTACAACAAGGTAGTCTATGATCAGATTCATAAGCTTGCAAAGGTACCCCCAAACTACATGTTATATTCATGTGTATGGTGCCTAGGTAAGATTCTAAATTGGGGTAATTGGGCCCTCATAACATGGTTTTGAATTAAAGAAAATATGCATGTTTAGAAGTCCCTCACTGAGCTCATTTGAATTCACCATTTTCCTTCATGTTTTAAATGTAGATGTCAAAAAAGAAACTATATGAGATCACAGCTAGCTCTTGGGGAACGACACATGATGGTTTTACTTTCATATATGTTACCGAGACCGATTTATAAGGTTATTGTGAAGAACATCCCACGTTGCACCGCTATGTCACTACTCATGTTCAGCTGGAATACTATGATGTGCTGACCCTCGAGAACATTTACACTAATTACTACTCTGGAAATAAGTAGGAGATGTGAATCTTTATGGAAACTACTAATATACTAGCTATGTAGTATGACTGCAGTGGTAGGGCTATTATCAGTATAACATATGACTTATCTAGCTGACTAAGCATTTAAATAACTTTTGTTGTTATGTACCTGACCCTATACAAGGTCTTTTTGGCAGAATATAATATTGGTACCCTCTGAAATATAAGAATGATGTTGTTAAGTATACAAATCTGCTCTGCTTCTCGTGAATGAATGATTATATCATTAGTTGGACAAGAACTACTGATACTTGTTAAATGAAGGTACGAAGGTTTCAGTGTACTATTGATAATGAGCTGAAAACTATTGATAATACAGAACCCAACAAAACCTTAAGTATCGTGGAACCTATGCGACTATGGATTGATTAGTACAATTGTCGATAGCTTCACTCAGTCAGATTCAAATATGATCTTTGATGACTATGATTAACTAAACTGGACACTAATTCCATTTAAAACCAATCAAACATGGGAAATATACACACGTACTTCCGGGTCGCCACATGAGTTGGCATCAGAGCCCACAACGGTCTTTCAGGAAACATATATGACTTCACTCTTGGGTGCTCTCCAAGAGCTAGGTAATAAGTTAGAATAGGATTATTTGAGTTAGTAATTTATAAGGAAACCATTTAAAATTTTATGTTTATTTCAGATTTATGGGTATGGTGAATGTGTTCAGTTCATATTTATATTATAGAAAAAAAAAAGGAAATGAAATTTAATGACACAAAGGGACTAGAAACCAGCATAATAATGACATAATAATAATGGCTGAAAACCTGGATATTAGATAGCATACATGTCCTAAATAAGTAAATCCATTAGAAGAATAAATAAACAGTAGGTGTTACATGGTTATAAGTAAAAGAACGGCCAAAGGGATACAAAAAAGGGATAGGAGATACTAATTAAGACCCTGGCTCATCAGACTCATCTTTTGAGCTTTTGCTGGCTGTGAAGAAACTTCAATGCTTCATGGCATCCTCTTTCTTGAGGTGCTTAGCAAAAGATTCCATCAATTCAAATTGGTTCTTGCATAAAGTGGCAGTAGCATCCTACATTTCCTTGATGGCTAGGCGAGTTTCCTCTTGAAACCTTGATTGCTCTATGAAGTGATTCCTGCACTCTGTCATATACATGAGCCAACTTTATGGTGGATTTGCATTTATGCCATCTCTACTTACCACAAATGGGTTCTCAGCTTCTTTATTTCTATTATTCTCTGCATTGCTAACCTCATTTTCATAATTCCCTTCATTTTCATGAACAATATGCTCTATTCTATTTCATTTTCAGCCCTTTGTGCATCCGGGTCTATCCACTGTCCGTCTACTAAACGTACCCGATTCTCCTCATGGACCCTTTTCCTAAGAAAGTATTTAGATGTAATGGAAGATAAGCTACATTAGGAAGTTCAATCTCCTCATTTCTAAATAAATCCATTACCACCTGACCATATCTAAGAAGGCCTGGTTTTTTAGCCTATGAAGAAACCGTTACATCAATCATGGTTTAAGCAAGATTAATATGAGCACCTATTTCCACTTTCCACAGAAACCACAATCCTCATCTAATACTATAGTGACGTACCCCGTTCTTGGTTTCAATACATGAACCAAAAAGAGATGTAGCAATCTTAATTCTCTAGGGAGGGCTGAAACAATAGTAGGAAGAGCCTCTATATTATTATCACGAAAAACAATCCGGGCAACCTCTAATTTATCAAATTTAGAATTATACGTTTCTCCTTCCTTTTTTATACCATATATATCAACCAAGCACAAAGGTCCCAGTATGAACGTTTTTCCTACCACATGAGTTCTAAATACCTTAAAGGAATCTTTATTTTCTCCTCCAATAGGTGTCATTAACATTACATTAGTATAGAAATGCCTCACTATGCACTGACTCACCTTTGATTTTGATTTCAAAAAGGGTACCCAATTCATTGTCATAAAGTAATCTAGAAACCTGAAAGGCAAGTTTTCAAAACAGAATAAGCAATAGGACGATCAGAAATTACCGCTCTTGTCCCAGTTGAATCTGGAATTTTTTTTCAGCCACTGCATTGTAAAATTCAAATGATGGATAACCAGCGGTAACTTTAGAACTCCTCTTTACAACTTTTTTCCTTTCTTCTGGCCTCTAAGAAGCGTGTTCTGTATTGAGATTGTATTCTTTTCAACTGAAGCATACTGGAGACGCTTAGAACGGAATTTAATTTCTACCAAAGTAATTTCTAGATTTACATTGGAACCATCAGAATTTGCAGAATGCCCAACACTTTCTTCTCTTGCACTATCCTTCCTCTTCATGGTATAAGTTCTGAAAAACCAGAGTTAAAAAAAAAAAAAAGGAGAGAGAAAGAAAATTCATATACATTAAGAACTAGGAATCGTCAGAAGAAATCATGGATGTAATAGAAATTGGGATAGAAACTACCTGGAGATTTGTTGATGTTCAACAACTTTGTGGGTAATTTAAAAAAAAAAAAAAGAATTGCAGTGACAAATTTTCTAGGAAAAAGATGAAAGGGCTAGGGATAAGAATTTGGGGATTTTGAATCTGGAATATGGAGAGAGAATGAAGACACATAATGTGTGAGGGAAAAAGAAAGGATATATATTTTTTTTGGTTTTTTTTTTTCACTTCATTAATTCTTTATTGTTTGTTTTATTGTACTACAAGACAATCGTTGGCTTTAAATAGGTATTGGAGTCTTACTTTTTCTTTTGCAAGTTAACTATGTTGTGGTTATCTTAAAAAAAAATGTCCAATTCGACCTTAAGTAATGAGATGGACGTGTTTATATATCCCCGCATGAATTTGAAGATTTAGTAGTAAGTTGTTCGCCGACCTTTACAGTGACAACAAATAAATAAATAAAAAGTTACATGCTCGGGTAAAATTATCACTTATTTCCTATCATAATTAGGAATTCATATATGGCTTACACCTCATGATTCTTCGGATATTTTCTTATAATATTTTTAGATTTAATTTTTTATAATTAGTTTAACATTAAATATCTGTACGACTGATGTATCTTGAATTATATAGAGTATTGTATGATTGTTGTAAATAATTATTGTATTTAGTGAATGACTATTGTACCCATTAAACCCTAGCCGCCATTAGTTTTCTTAGCCACCACTCTAAGTTACTTGACTTGTGCTTCATGTCTCTCTTGGGTAACACACTTGTACGTGTATAGATAGACATCATGTGTTGTGAATGAGATATATAATTCAAGAGTTTTCTCTCCAACTTTTCTCTCTATTTTTCTATTCTTTTCTTCTAGTTTATAACACGTTATCAGGCTCCTAAATATTTTTATTTCCACCGATTCTTTTAAAGAACTTTCAAAACTTTGGTTTTTTTATTCTTATTTTTTCATTCGGTTTCGGTTAATAAATCCAATTTAATCCAATAATTGTTGATTCTTTCTCTAGATTCTGCAAAGGGTTTTGTGGATTTTAAAGTTTTTAACATTAGTGTTTTCTTTAAATCACAAAGTCACTGCCCAATTCGAGTGCTTTGGTTATTTAAATCACAGAGCCACTGCTCAATTTGAGTGCTTCGGTTATTTATTTCAAGATCAATTTCAAATTCCATTGTTTTGAAAATAATTGTCTATATAGATGGTATCTTCATGTTGGCAGAAACTTCAATGTATCCAATATTTACGAGCACAATTATTTTTTTCCGCTTTTATTTGTTATTTAATTCTTGGTTGGTTTAATTATTAGTATGATGATAATATATGTGATTTATTATGGTTTTTGAAGAATCACTATTATGTCTTATATTCTTAAAGAATATGATTGGCTTCGGAAGAGCCCTGACATATATAAACATTATTAATGGTGGTTTCTTGAAGAAACATGATTGTTCAAAAGTCTATTAATAATCCTGAAGATTATTGTGATTTAAATATTATCTTTTGTGATTGATAAAGAATCCAATTTATGCTCCATATTCTAGAAGAATATGATTGGCTTCCGAAGAGTCTTGGCATATATTATTCTTGTAGTTCCTGAAGAATCATCAATTACGTCTCATATTCCAAAAGAATAAGATTGGCTTTAGAAAAGCGATATAAGATTTGTCGTAATTCCTGAAAAAATACAATTCTACAATTCTTAACAGTCTTGAAGATTATTAAAATTAATACATTGTGATTCTTGAAGAATACAACATGATCTCATCATATTCTTGTTAAATATGGTGTGCTTCTGAAAAGCACAATATATAAGACTTAGATCTGTGTTTTCTTGAAGAAAAACACAGTAAACAAATATTCGTGGAGAATATTTCATATTGCTCATTGTGAAGCATTAATCTCCTTTTATTATTCCTTATATACATTATTTATTTGTTTTTGTATTATTTACTTTCTTTTAGTCAATTTATTCAGTTAGATTAAATAAGTTGTTGCTCCTGAAGTAGCACGACTAATTGTAATATTCTGAAAAATATTACATGCTCCTAAAGAGCAATTTGTATTGGATCTAAGGATCTAATTTATTTGGTAATTCAATATTCTTGAAGAATATTAATCTATTGCTCATTGAGTAGCAATAGCCCAGTTAATTCAAAAAGTATAATTTACTAGCTCCTAAAGTAGCATATGTCTTGATGGCTATAGATATTTGTGATATGTGAAACAATACTCCCTGAAGGAGAGTATAAATATTCACGTCCTACTGACATTGAATTTATGACTCTACATATCATAAAGTTATACAAATAGTCAATATCATCAAATTTAGACATGACATATTGGCAAGAATTATTTATCATGAGCTGTTGATGTTGTGTACATCTGATCTCAAGTGGCTTGGGTAAGACAATAAAAGAAGGAAACACATCTAAGGATAGTGTAAATGCACTTAATTTCCTTCGTTACTATGTCCAAGATAACTCAAAGTTGAGTACTTTACCGTCTATGATCCATATGATATATAAAAAATCATGAATTACGTCCCGCTGGTTTCATTCCATTGCCAAAAGCAAATGCAACATCTCATCGTGGACTATGGATGAAGATGTGGAAAAACTCATGAACAGAACCCGAACAATGAGATGCATAAAGCATCCAATAATGATAGCTCATCTAAAAGGGAGTATACAGAATATTCTTTAGATGTGGCATGAAAAGGTATTGAGAGGTACATGTTGTACAACAAAATATTCTGTGGATCTCTACTAGAAGTACATGAAAGGAAAAGATTTCCTTGATTATGAGGGTCCAAATATTATGACTCACTTTGATGTTTCTAACTACTTTGCTGACCTAAAAGGAAGTATTAGTATCCTGATTGTCAGTTCAATTATACATATCATTCTTCAAGACAAAAAGGCACTTTATGGAATTAACATTAGTTGAAAATAATGCTAAGACTATATCAAGTATATCGAAAATCATCAAAAGCTCCACAAGAGCTTGTATTATGTTAACACACAACACTATATTGTATATTGATGATGCACGTTAGCAAATTCAAGAGAAATTTACTGAGTTTTAAAGATATCCAATGGATATTACATTAAGATAATGCAAAAGGATAATAATATTTTTGCATAAATTACTTTGTATCTGGCTAAAAACATATAAAGGAAAAATTCTCAGCATTACCATCTGAAATTTATTATACATTTATAAAAGCAATTAAGACAAACCATGTCACAAACCTGAAGTTCATTGACTAGAAGAACTTTATGCTTTGGCATGATAGGTTTGGGCATACATAAGAAACTATGATGCGCTCGAAAATTCACATGGGTACAATCTAAAGAACCAGAAGTTTCTTTTAGCAAATGGTTTCCGGGTTAGGAAGATGTGATTAAGGCAAGTTGGTCATCAAACCTTCTAGTATGAAGGTTAATATTGAGTCTTCAATTTTCTTGGAAAGAATTTGTAGAGATATATATGGGCAGATATACTCACTATGTTGACCATTTATTAATTTATGGTATTGATTGATGCTTCTATTAGATGGTCTCATATTCGCTTACTTTCTATTAGAAATGCAGTGTTTGCTAGACTACTAGCTCATAGAATAAAACTAAAAAGCTCAATTCCTCAATCAAGAAAATTCGTCTTGATAATCCTGGTAAGTTTTGATTTCAAGCATTCGATGATTATTTTATGGCAACCGGAATTGAGATTGAACATTTAGTTGCTCATGTCCACACTCAAAATGGTTTAGGAAAACTGCTTAGTTAATTGTTAGACCATTGTCTATGAAAACAAAACTCCCAACTTCTGCTTGGGATCATGCCATATTACATGTTGTAGTGATGGTTCATATATAGCCAATTATATATCTTCAGTATTCTCCCTTGCGGCATGTCTTTGGCTGAGAATCTGATATCTCTTGCTTAAAAAGTTTTGATTGTATTGTTCAAATACATTACTTTTTATATTGAACTGGATGTTCAATCTTATGGAAATTTTATTATTTGGCATAACCAGTTAGTCCATCTTGGTTTGTTAATGATAAGAATTATCGAGAACCATGTAAAGAACTGGAAGATTCTTCCACTTAAAAGAATTCTCATGTGCTTCAAGTTCTCAGGCAATTTGATTATTAATAATAAGTAGCTCTTTGGAACTGAGTTTCAAATATATCTGGAAAATATTCAGGGTGAACCATGTGGGCCCACTCACCATCCATGTTGAGCTTCTAGATTATTTATGAATTTGAATCCACTAGAGTTCACATGTCAAACTCGTAACTAGAAGTTTATGAGAATATTTGCTCAATTGATTATGAGCAAAACTTCTAGATATCAAAATAAAGACAAGTGTATCTTGCTAGTGAATTTTATCTAAAAGTCATCAATTATTCATATATTGATTGGGATATTAATTGCCTATGGTTAGCAAAATAATAGTTTATGCCTCAAGTTATTTGCTATACCATTAATTGAGAACAATCATTTGTGTTTAAGTGATATTGACCTTTCACTTGCAGCAATTCTTATATAATATGTCAATAGAGTATATGACACCCCCTATATTTGGCTTATAGTCAAAAGCTTCCATCTAAAGTTGATAAATGCGATATGTATAGTCGCCCCACCACAATAGCTAAGATGGATATTATTATAATACTGATAATATATGATGGATTTGAATCCCTATTTGTATACTTATCCATAAAGGATGATATATTACATCATGCTTTTCTAACTATTTCTTAAATTCAATAGTCTTCTCAGCATTAGACGGAGGAATTGATACTTGGTAACAAGTATATGAAATGCGTTATTGCAATCCTCGCATGTATTATGCAAACTTGAAGTTTGCAATAGTATGCATTTGAGATTACTAACTGCATCGTTACCAATAGATATATTATATTAAATGCTCCATCTTAGATTGATATAAAATCCTATAAGAGAAATCGAGATATTAATGGCATGCTTAAAGTATAATGTGCTCGATTCTAAAATAAACATCCATGAAAAGGAACATGGAGCAGATATATGTGATGGTCCTTTTGAGGCATATATTCCAGAAAAGTATACATATATCACTAATTAAAAAGTGCATAAAGCAGCTCAGGTACCTGAAATTATTGAAATAAAGAGATCTTGATAAGTTATGTCTATACTGAGATTAGGTGGAATCGACAAGAAATAAAAGTCGACTACACATGCTCACAAGCTCAATAAATAGCGACGACGATGAATCAATTTCATCAAAATTGTTGACATTGTATATTGGCCAAGATAGAAAGACAATCCTACAGATTGTTACAATATCAATAATATAATGATCAATAGTTATGCTAAAAGAGCATTAAACTTGTGGTGGGTATTATTGAAACCCGAAGTTTCATTCGACTAGCAATATATGAAAATATATTATTAGATTTGGTATGCTTAGATGAAGCATATAAAGAGCTTATAGTTCTTGTATACATTGCCAGTTAATATAAGGGAGATACGCGTTGTACTCTTTTTCCCTTGGCTAAGGCTTTATCCCAATGAGTTTTCCCAGCAAGGTTTTTAACGAGGCAATATCGATGATGTTTCCAAAGAATAATGCACTATTTTTGCTTCACTTGGATTTTTTCCCACTGGGTTTTTTCCTTGTAAGGTTTTAGCAAAGCATATTCTTTACAGAATAAATATCTGTGACATATATGATATTAACCCTCGGTATAAAAATCCTGAAGGGTTGATACTACCTAAAGCAGAATATATTTCAAAGTATTGAAGATATTGGAGAAATGTGGATGGCTACGCATGAGAACCATCATGGCTGAAATCAGGGGGAGCGGTTATACTCTTTTTCTTTCGATCAGTTTTTGTCTCACTGGGTTTTTCTGGCAAGGTTTTAATGAGGCAGCACTTGGACACGCCAAAGTTAATCATAATTAATTGTATTATTTTTCCTCAGTTTGGGAGATTTTTCCCACCGGGTATTTCCCAAACATGGTTTTCGATGAGACAATTATTATATAGAATAGTTATTCAAGGGGGAGTGTTGTAAATAATTATTGTATTTAGTGAATGACTATTGTATCCCTTAAATCCTAGCCGCCATTAGTTTTCTTGGCCACCACTCTAAGTTACTTAACTTGTGCCCCAAGTCTTTCTTGGGCAACACACTTGTACGTGTATAAATAGATATCATGTGTTGTGAATGAGATATACAATTCAAGAGTTTTCTCTCTAACTTTTCTCTCTATTTTTCTATTCTTTCCTTCTAGTTTATAACAATGATAAGTTTATATTGGAAAGTGGCTTAAAACTCTTCTTAATTGGTTAAATGTGTCAGATGGCTGAGGAGAATGCTTCTACATCACTGGATCGTCTTAGTCGTCTTGTGGAAGAGAAAGCTCGACAAGTTCACAAATTAATTAATCATAAAATAATAATAATGATACAAATGGCAAAACAACTCCAATTAAGGAAGAAAAGAAAAAAAATATTGCTACTGATCGATCTCCGAAGATTTAATCCCCCAATATTTGAAGATGGCAAAGATCCTATTAATGCCAGAAACTGGATTCGGACTATGGAGTGAATGCTTGTATATGCTCATATTCCTGAATCAAAAAGAACAATTGTGCATCATTTATGTTAAGAGGCAGTGCTGGTTATTGGTGGAATACCCTCCTTAGCATTGGAGACGTGTGCTCTTCCGATCTCATGAGAGCAATTTTGTGTCAAGTTCCGTAATAAATATTTTTCCTCAAAGGCCTAAAATCAGAAATTAAATGAGTTTGTTCAACTCCGGCAAGGCTCTATAACCATGACTGATTATGTCAAAAAGTTCAAAGAACTTTCTCACTTCACAACCTATACGGTTAGAATCCCTGAACTTAAGATTGATCGATTCATTGAAGGGCTAAGGCCGAAATTGGGACGAGATGCTTAGATGGCAGGAATTCCAAATATGACCTTTTTCAAAAGTGATTGATAGAGGTCTGATTGTAGAACAAGCAGAATCAAAAATCATAAAAGCGTCAGAAAATAGAGCTCAAAGTTCTCTAGGATTTCAAGCAAATCGTAACTTGGTTTATCAAGGGAAAAAGTCGATTAACAACAACAAATGGTCCTAGAAAAAATGATTCAAAAGCTCAACCTGCATCAAAGAAGAATAACTCGGGTACCACAGCAAAAGCGCCTACCCATCCTACATGTCAAAACTGTGGAAAATGACATATTGGACCGTGTCGTGCTGCATTGGGACAGTGTTTAATTACGGAAAAAAGGCCATTTTATTAGGGAATGTCTAGAAAAGAATAAAAATACTCCTGCTCAAGGTGGTAGAGTTTTTGCAATCATACAAACAGAGACTGCAGACGACGGGGATGTCATTGTAGGTACAATTTATCTCTATGAAACACCTGTTTATGCGTTATTTGATTCTGATGCTACCCATTCCTTTGTATCTACAAAACTTGCTCAAAGATTGAGCAGTGAGAATACTCCTACGCTTTACACTTTGGATATCTTACTTCCATCTGACACTATTTAAAGTGTCGTATCATATATATCACACATTAAAGTTAGGATTGGGAATATCAAAACTACTATAAATTTGGTGGTTCTTGACATTACAAAGTTTGAGGTTATCCTAGGAATGGATTGGCTTATGGAAAATGAAGTCTTAATCGTCTTCATTCCCTAAATTCTATAAAACTTCCAAAGTAATCATTTCTACTGTTAAAGCAGAGAAACTTGTAGCTCAAGAATGTTTTACATGTTGGGTTAGCTTGTATGCCATGAAACCCAGCAATTCCATCAATGTTTCTTCTTTACCTATTGTACAAGAATATCCTGATGTAATTCCTAAAGGATTACCTGGATTACCTCTTGATTGTGAAATTGAATTCAATATAGAAGTAATCTGTGGAGTTAAGCCTATCTCTAGAACTTTTTATCGTATGTCACCTACTAGGTTAAAGGAATTGAGAGTACAACTAGATGAGCTACTGAATAAGGGATTTATCAGACCAAGCACTTCACCCTGGGATGCACCAGTTGTTGGTCGTAATAAAAGAAAGATGGTTCAATGAGATTATGACTACCGAGAATTAAATAAAGTGACAATGAAGAATAACTACCCCGTGCCCCGGATTGATCACTTGTTAGATCAACTACAAGGATATGCAATATTCTCAAAAATTGATCTTCAATCTGGATATTATCAGTTGAAAATTAAGAAGGAAGATATTCCCAATTCAGCATTTCGTACCTGATACGGACATTTTTAAGTTTTTGTCATGCTTTTCAGGTTAACTAATGCTCCAGCATCTTTTATGGACCTTATGAATATGCTGTTTAAGAAATTTCTGGACAAGTTTGTTATTGTCTTCGTTGACAATATATTTATTTACTCTAAAACTCGATAAGAACAAGAACAGCATCTGCAAGTAGTTCTACAAGTCCTTCAAGAAAACCAGCTTTATGCCAAATTCTCTAAATGCGAGTTCTTGATAAAAATAAGTGATTTTTGTAGGGCACTTGATTACTAAGGAAGGGGTTTCTGTAGGCCCTAGCAAAATTGACGCAGTACTCAATTGGGCACAACCCACTAGCCCAACAGAAGTACATAGCTTTTTGGGTTTGGTCAGGTACTATAAAATGTTTGTTAAGGATTTCTCTAAGATTACAGTTCCTCTTACTCGGTTGACTCAGAAAAATATGCCATGTAAGTGGACTGAGGAATGTGAAAGAAGCTTTCAAGAGCTAAAGGTACGACTTACTACAGCTCTCGTATTAACTATCCCCTAGGGAAGTAATGGCTTCATTATATATAATGATGTGTCAAAACCAGGATTAGGATGTGTTTTAATGCAAAATGGTAAAGTTGTTGCTTATGCTTCTCAGCAACTCAAACATATGAGAAAAATTTTCCTACACATGATCTAGAATTGACTACTATTGTTTTTTCTCTTAAAACTAGGCATCATTATCTTTAAGAAGAGAAATGTGAGATATTTACACATTATAAGAGTTCGAAGTATTTCTTCACCTAAAAAGATTTGAATATGCTCCAACAAAGATGGCTAGAACTAGTCAAGGATTATGATTGTAAGATCAGTTATCATTCTAGAAGAGCAAAAGTGGTAGCAGCTATCTTGAGTTGAAAATACCCAGCAATGAAAAATCGAGCTAACGAATTACAAAAGAGATGGAGAATTTCAACTTGGAGATACTAAATACTTGAGAAGGAAGATTAGCTACTTTAACCATTCAACCATGTTATTGGAAAGAATTAAAGAATGTCAGGAGACACATGAATTTGCATGAAAACTCAAAAAGAGAATAGAAGAAAGAAAAAATTCAGTATACAATATATCCCCACAAGGAGTATTGAGATACAAAGATCGGATTTATATGCCAGAGATAAATGACCTTCGAATGGATATACTCTGTGAAGCTCTTATTCTTTACACCCGGGAGCTACCAAAATGTACCATGAAGTAAAATGTCTACACTGGTGGCCTGACATGAAACGAGAAATTGCAAAATTTGTAGCTAAATATTTAACTTGTCAGTAAGTTAAAATGGAGCATGAAAGGCGTAGAGGTATCTTACAACCTTTACCAATCCCTGAATGGAAATGGGAAAATGACATTATGGACTTTGTTAGCAGACTACCTAAAACAAATAAAGGATTTGATATAATTTGGGTAATTGTGGGTCGTTCAACCAAATCAGCTCACTTTTTACCAGTTAATATGACCTTCAAAATGGAGCAATTTGCACAATTATATGTAAAGGAAATTGTTAAACTCCACGCACCTGTACTTTTATTTCCGATCGAGACCCCAAATTCATATCCCAGTTCTGGAAAGAATTGCATTTAGTATTAGGGACTAGGCATCATTTCAGTACATCTTTTCACCCTCAAACAGATGATCAATCTGAACGAACTATCCAAATCTTGGAAGACATGCTTAGAGCTTGTGTACTAGAATTTCCCAAAAATTGGGGCTGAGATTTGCCACTCTTCTATTCAAATGCCACCTTTTAAGGCATTGTACAGTAGAAAATGTTGATCTCCTTTGTATTGAGATAAAGGTGGGTAAAGAAAGATTGTAAATTCTGAGATGCTCTAAGACACCAATAGTAGAAAAGATCAAAGATCAATTTAAAGAAGCCCAAGATCGGCAGTGAAGCTATGCTGACCAACGACGCAGGCCAGTAGAATTTGCTATAGGTGACAAAGTGTTCATTCGATTATCTCCAATTAAACGACTTTTTTGCTTTGGTAAACGAGGAATGTTAACACCTCAATTTATTGGACCATTTGAAATAGTAGAAAGAATTAGCGAAGTAGCCTATAGACTTAAATTACCATATCATATGAAGAAAATTCACAAAGTATTTCATGCTTTCGTGCTTCAAAAATACATCTCTAATCCTTCACATGTGCTCTTGCACCCTTCTATAGACATTCAACCAGACTTGACATATGAAGAATATCCAGTCAAGATTATTGTGCGAGGATCAAAGAAACTTCAAAACAAAGAAGTACTACTAGTACGAATTTTATGGAAAAACAAAGCAGTAGAAGAGCAAACATGGGAGTGATAAGATGAGATGACATAGAAATATTCAGAATTATTCAAAGGTAATTTCGAGGATGAAATTATTTTAAGGGGGTCTATTGTAAACCAAAAATCATGACCGAAAACATGTTTAAATGTGCAAATATTACTTAGTGATTCGAACTTAACAGACTATCGATAATAAGACTATGTACTATCTATACTTCGAGTCTGTTAGCAGAAACAAAAATAAAATAATAAGATATTTCAGTATTTAAACACATTTGATGTATGGGTAAATGAATTTTCATCATTAGCCTACAAATGAGTCAGCTGCCCTTGAATATAGCCTTCCTGAGTCAGGGTTTTGTAAGAAAGCCACCTCAACCTCCTTCACTTGAGTAAAACCAATTCACCAAAACTGTGGGTAGTAACTCAAAGATCTGATGCCAGTTATAAGAAGGAGCAGCTCCATTTGCAAGAATTCTCACCCCACTTCTCTCTGAATGCTAAGTTTTTACTCACTTTTCAGTTTAACATATACTATCTAAGGAAAGATCCAAAGTCAAGGGAAGAGCAAGTGGAGTGATATCTCTCTAGCCAATTAAGAGTTAATCTTTTGGAAGCTAATAGTCTGGGAATTTAGATAGAGTGTTTAAACACTTTTCAAATTTGAAGGTACTAAGATTTCTTGAGAAATCCGGAAGGGAGTCTTTTAATTCCTTAGCATCTTCAGAATATTATCAATATTGTAAATCTAAGTATCGATAATCTGTAACAAAGTCTAACTGACTTTCTAATCAAGATGTTCATTGTTAAGTGTAGGCCATCACTCGGGAGGAATGTTTTACAGTGAGTGATTTTGATACCTTATACTGTGCTCTTAGGTGTTTAATATTATGGTGATATTATGCCTTTTTAAGTATTGTAGTTATCTTTGAATTTTATTGTTATGAGGATACATACTATGTAGCACACTTTGCTTGTTAACTCTTTTCAAGTTATTACTCCATCAAGAATCTTACCTCTTCTGTGATAAAGTTTAACATGTTTACAAGGCTACAATAAGGTAGTCCTTGAATATTTATGAAAGGATTTGTGAGACTGTAACAAGGTAGTCTACAATTAAATTCATAAGCTTGTTAAGGTACCTCTGAACTACATGTTATATTCAAGTGTATGATGCCTGGGTAAGATTCTAAACTGGGGTAATTGGGCCATCATAAGATGGTTTTGAATTAAAGAAAATATGCATGCATAGAAATCCCTCACTGAGTTCATTTGAATTTACCCTTTTCCTCTATGTTTTAATTGTAGATGTTGAAAAGGAAACTACATGAGATCACAGCCAACTCTTGGGAAAGAGCACCTGATGGTGTTTTGCTTTTGTATATGTTACCAAGACCGATGTGTGGAGCTATTATAAAGAACACCCTAGGCTGCACTACCACTATGTCACTACTCATGTTTAGGTGAAATACTACGATGTACTAACCATCGAGGACAATACACTAATTACTACTCTGGAAATAAGTGGGAGATGTGAACCTTTATGGCAACTACTAATATAATAGATATGTAATATGACTATAGTGGTAGGGTTGTTATTAGTATAACATATAAAGTATCTAGCTAACTAAGCATCTAAATAACTTTTGCTGTTATATATCTGACCCTATACAAGGTCCTTTTGGCAGAATGTAATGTTGGTACTCTCTGAAATATAAGAATGATGTTGTTAAGTATATAAACGAAGGTACGAAGCTAGTGTACTATTGATAATGAGCCGAAAACTATTGATATTACAAAACCCAACAGAACCTTACGTATTGTGGAACCTATATGACTATGGATACGGATAGTACAATTATCGATAGTTTCAGTCATGCAAATATGATCTTTGATGACTTCTGGGAATTGTGGATGATTAACTAAATTGGACACTAATTACGTTTAAAACCAATCAAACATGGAAAATATACACATGTACTTCTGGGTCGCTACATCATCTATCTTCTAGCCCTTTTTTTCTATTTATTGACTGAAAACTAAAAACATTGATCATCCTAAAGAAATAGAAAGCAAAAAAAAAAACAAAGGAACTCAGTAGTGATATTTTTTTCAAGTTGGCTGTGTTCCAAGGACGAGGAAGTCACCTATCCAACATTTGTAGGGCATATGCTCCACTTCCAATGACCTTCACAACCCTAAAAGGGCTATCCTACTTTGTGCCCCAACTTTTCGATGTGCAACCCTGCTGCTTCCTTTTTTCGTACCACCAAATCTCCTTCTTCTAAAAACCAGGGTCTGACGTTGCTATTGAAAGTAGCCATGGACTGCCATTTTCTGTTTTCCATTCTTTTGGCCACTTGCTCTCTTACCTCTTCAATCGTGTCTAACTCAAATTGTTGGGCTTCTGCACTTGTGGTGGCGGAGTTTCTCGGTCTCATAACTAGTATGTTAGCTGAGAGTAAAGGATCCATTCCAAAGCATAGTTTGTACGGCGTCTTGCATTTTGCCTCTCTAGGGGTCGTGTTGTAAGCTTATAGTATGTTCAGGACCTCTTTAGCCCAACTCATGTTCTGATGTTCCATTATGGCCTTGATGTCCCATAAGATGGTTCTGTTTGTAACCTCGACGTGTCCGTTGGTTTGTGGGTAACTAACTGAAGTGAAGAGGGTACGAAATACCATAGCTGAAACTGAATGCTTTAAATCCCGGGTTGTCGACCTGTCTTCCGTTGTCCATGAATAAGCTGTGGGGTATTCCAAACCTATAAAGGATGCTTTTCCATACAAAAGATTGTACCCTCACCGAGGTGATTGAGGCAACGGGTTCTGCTTCCACCCATTTTGAAAAATAATCTACCACTATAATCAAGAATTTTCTCTAGCCGACGGTTGGGGGGAAAGGTCCCAAGATGTCAATCCCTACTGATGGAAAAGGATTACTCCGAAAATGGCATGTTGTTCTTTGGCCGGGATGTGTATTAGATTCTAGTGTTGCTAGCATGTATCACAGCTCGTGACTAGCTCTTTTGCCTCCTTTATCTTAGCAGGCTAATAGCATCCCATGTAGAGCTCCATGATGGCTAATCTATTTGTTACAGCCTGAATCTTACTTTCTATTACTATCCTATTTTATGGTTAAAGTCAAATTATTGTTGGGTCAAAGTTCAAGGTATGCATCGAGAAATTATCGAAGGCTAAGAATATGTATCTTTCATATGCTCACTTATTGAATTTCGAGGACGAAACTCTTTAATGGGGATAAGATTGTGACGATCCTTTATCTTATTTTCAAAGTTCAACTTTTGCTCGTCAAGGTCAAAGGTGGAATAATTAAGTCAAGGTTACAAGTCATCAAAGGGTTTAAGAGGAAGAATTAGATACTGAAGGACTTATGTGTAAATAAGATTTGTCAAGGACCAAATTACATTAATTATTAAACTTGAGGGACCATGTGTGCAAATTGTATTATATATATATTGTTTGTCTTGCATTTAGGAATGAAAAAGGGAAGCAGACACAGACTTCGGCCAAAGAAGGGGAAAAATTGGGGAGAAGAAAGAAAAGAAAAAGAAAAAGGAAAGGAAAAGAGAAGGAAGCGAGAGATTAAAGGAAGTGGGAGATCTTGACATGTTTGGTGTGGCTTGACCTTGAGCTCTTGATATTTGATGATGATATATTAGCTAAGTATGGAATATTCTGGTCGAGAATTATTAATTAAGTGCTTGTAGTAATTAAAGATGGATATATATGTATATGAGGTGTTTGTGAAAGTGTTAAAGTGGAAAATTATTATGAAATGAAGGTGTTTGATGTCCTTGGAAATTGGGATATTGTGCATTATAAATAGTAAGGTGTTGTATCGTCGAAGGAAATAATATGTTAATGAAAGAAGTGAATTTAAGGAAAAGAAAAGGATATCTTGTATGCATACATTGAAGCTTGAAATTTGTGTGATATTAAGGCAAGGGGTGCTATTTGGAATTTGGTATTTCGGGTTGTTCAAAGATTTAGACATCAAAAAAAAATCTATTGTGATCAAATGAAAGAACTGGTATTAGATGAATCTTGACGATAAAATTTTATGGGAATTCAAAGAAATATTAAAAACAATTGAATCCCAAGAACTATAAAAAGGTCAGAGGGATAAGAAAATTCACAAGTTTCTCCAAACACCCTTCTCTATCCCAAAGTATCAAAATTCGTCCAAAAATATTGTAGGGAGGAAAACTACCCTAAAAACCCACAAAACACTTAGTTTTACACTTGGAAAAGACTCCTTCCATATATAGAAAAATTCCAACTTGAAGAACAACTTTAATTGAGGAATATCAAAGCTTTAGAGCCACTTTTCCTCTTAGAATTACTAAAGGAATCTTTGGACAATCAAGAGGTGAGTAACACGAGTCTTGGTTCTCCCTTTTCGAAACTCATGCTTTCCTTAAATTGCCTTGGCACTCGATACTTGATTGTGTATAATTACTTTGGATAAATGATTGTTTCTTGCTTTTGAGTATCACTAGTGGTGCTATCTACCTGTTTTACATTACTGTGGTAATATTTGGGGTATTATGACCATGCTATGTGATCGTGGTCATTTTGAATCATTGAATCGTGCAAGGCTACAGGTAGAGGCTAAACTAGTGATGGCCCAACTTCTGCATATAAATGATTCTCTTTGTGCATAAAAGCGATTTCTCTTATGTTATTTTGTATGTGCCAGTATATGTTGTTATTCACTGAGTACTTTGTGCTCACTCCCCTTTCCTCCAATCTTGTAGATGATTGAACTCTAGTTATTGGCCAAGCAAGCTAAAAGTTGGAGCAAGCCCGAAGACGGAGGTAGAATTTTGCATGTAGAGGGAACTAATCTTTGGAGCTATAAGAATAAACTTTGGTCCACCTCTCTGCGGATATATAGATATATATATATATATATATATTTGTGACTTATCATATGTAAGACAAGAGACAATTGGATCGTTTTGTACATTCCGTCCCTATTCGTATAAAAGCTTCTTCTATTGAATTTAATAACCGATATAAGTAATTTAATAATATTGGGTAATATAGTGAGGGCGTGACAAGAGTGGTATCAGAGCAGCGTTCCAAGGATCCTACATGCATAATATACTTCCGGCAAGGCATCAACCACCCAGCTTGCAAGTAAGTTGCTATTTACTAAGTTTATGAGTGATTTGTATATCTTCGTCTATCTGTTAAGTAAAAGTTATACTTATTAGCTAAATGAAAGCTAAGTGTTGTGGAATTCCTTAGTATGTTAATATTGATTTGATCTTCTTTAGAAAACTATAAGTTAGGGGTGCTGATCTTACCAAGAGACACAAGAAAATGAACCCTACAAAGTGATATAAGATGGCAATCATTTGAAGTTTATCAAAGATAAAGAAAAATGGATGAAGAGGATGATAGCTTTCATTTTATTTTCAAGTGTTAAAAGATATTTTGTAGCCTCTATTCATCAAAACCATTACAAGAAAAGCACAAAAAAAAAAAAACTGCTCAGGGCGCACTGTTCCAATGGTGCGGCCTCACCACACAATCTACTGAAAACAGAAGAGCCGGTGCCGGCACACCAGCTTAGCAGTGCGGCTGCACCAAGCCTAAAGGCGGTGTGGTGTAGATATTTTGGAAAAATTACAACACATGTCCCCGAACCTTTCAATTTGATCCGGATTGATCTAAAAGATTTATTTTAAGCCTTTTTAAGTCTCAAACTTTATTTCTTTCACATGATTGATCCTTATTTCAATAAAAAAAGATCTTTATTGGCTATTGTGAACCCAAAGCAAACCTTGTTGGTTGTTATTCAACCCATATTAAATGATGTTTAAGTAAATTATGTAATTTTGAGTAATTAGATTGTTAAAACTTTGAATACTTGATCAACTCGACTTTTGTGAATATATAGTATATTTGGGTGAGATATTGTAGCGATCAGAATTTTCTTAATTGAAAATTTACATCTTAAAAAGATTTTAAAAGAATTTAAGTGTGTCGCTACCACTATAATCCATTATTTATTTTTAATATTGGTCACAATAAAGATTTAAAAGAATTCACATATCTCGTCTAAAATTTATTTTTAAAAAAAAACACAAGTTTATAATTAATAAGACTTTATTTCTAAACATGAGAATTGGGTCCAATTAATTATTAATTCCGTTATCAAAGAAAATCTCTTTTGTCCGGCCCGAATCACAGGTCACATAAAATAGTTTTTAAAACCCAAATTTTATTCTTGTTTAACCATGTCATTTAAGCCCATTTTAAGACCCAAATTCGAGTTTGAGCCAAGCCAAACATAGCCTAAAGTCCACTTCAACCATCCTTTTGCCCACGTTTTGAAACTGAGGTCAGCCATAACTAAAGTTACCTTTTGGCAACCGAAAACTCTCCCACTCCTCTCTGATTTTCTGCAATTAAAATTCCTATCAGAATCTCTCATCTCCCCACGTTTCTCTGGGGAGATCGGA